>JAHNEJ010000864.1:0-112204 GCA_022559845.1 Amorphophallus konjac | reverse complement strand
ATTTTTGGCGAAGGAGTTTGGACTAGTAGAGGGTGGAAGTTTGGGGTTCACAGAGCTGAGGTCGCGGATGACAGTTCTGGCGACCATCCAGGTGACCAGTCCGACAGCTGTGTTGGGGGTCATCACGACAGAGGTGGACGACGAGATCTTCATCGTTCGAATGTGGATGCTTTAAGAGCTAAAGACGTCACCGTTGCTCAGATTAGGGTTGCAGAGCTGACGGAAGGAGGGTGAAGAGGTACAAAAGCGGTTTTCGGGGGGGGGGGGTTTCAAATTTGGTTTGTGAACCTGGTGAGGCCGTCGGCCCACCGGGGGGTCACGAGGAAGATGGGTCGGTTCGCTCCGTAAACGGGTTGGGGCCGGGTGATGGTTGTAATGCCCCGGGTTTTTCGGATCTTTTGGATCATTTTAGTGGGTCTCGGAGTGTGTTTTGTGCTTTACACGTGTTTTTCCCTGATGTGCCTTCGGAACTCTGTGCAGGGTAAACCGTGGCGTTCTTCGACTCCTGGACAGTTCACTGCGTTATGTTCCTTCCGAGGATCGCGGAGGTAATTTTTCGTAATTTTCTGAATTTCTACAATTTTCAGATTTTTCTATATATATTAACCCTTTCCTCTCTCCCCCTCTCATTCTCTCTTTCTCACTCTCTCTCATCTCTCACGCTCTCTTTCTCCCCTCTCTTCTCCGGCGGCCGACAGAGCGAGGTGGGGGCGAGGTGGAGGCGGCGCGGGCAAGGATGCGGGCGAGGATGGGCGAGGATCGAGGCGGAGGTGGGCGCGATCCCTCGGTGGATTCCGAGATGACGTCGTTCTCGTTCCGGGCGATTTTCGGCGTGGATTAGTCGCTTCGGCGCGCGGTTTCTTTGGTGGAGGTAGGGTGACGGAACACTGCTGCGTTCTGCTCGTTTTCCCTGTCATTGCACGTCGTTTGGCGTGGAAACGGCTGTGTTTGGGTCCGTTCTAGCGAAACTGTGGTTTTGTGGGTTTCGTAGGGTCGGTCGGGAAACGGCGACGGTTTCCAGATCGGTTACTGTCAACGGATTCCTTGGGGCGAGAGCGTTCTTTTCCCTCTGATTTCGTCTCGATTGGTGGTCCCGTTGGACCGGTAGTGCTCCGAGAAGCTCGGTAACCCTTTTTGGGTAACTTCGGTAGAATCGCTCGTTTCTCGCGATTCGTGCGTCGTTTTGACTCCGGTCGGAGTCCATGTGATTGCCAGGGTGGTTGTGATTGTATCCCCTTCGTTTCGGCACGAACGGGGCGTGGAAAGGTCACCATTGGGCCAACCCCCCGGTTTGCTCGCCGTGATGGTTAGGCGGTTGAACCAGGGCCGTCCATCCCCATGGGCGGCCCCGTCTTGACTGTTCATCTACTCGGCGCGCAGCGTTCGGCTTGACGCGCAGTGAGGGTTATGCGGTCTATCGTGCGACCGCATAACCGTAGTGCGGCCAGGGTTGAGCCGTCCTTCTCCTCCGGTTTTGATCGTTGCTGGGCTGTGCGGCTAGGGTCTGGCCGCATAACCCTTTGTACGGTTATGAGCTGGCCGTACATCCCCTGGTGCCGTGGGCTGTTGTGCGGCCAGAGGTTAAACGCACAAGCCTTGCGCGGCGAGGTCCTAGCCGCCCGTTCCCTCGCGCGGCTAGGGGCTAGCCGTACATGTGTTCCCCGTTTGGAAGACGAACAACCGCGTTGGACCGTTCATCCCCCAGTTGCGGCTGAGAGTCAGCTGTTCGACCTTGGTGCAGCTGGGGACCAGCCGCTTGAGCCTCGGTTGACCCAGGAGAAGAACGGCCTGCTGTTGGCCGTATATCCCCTGGTGCGGCCCCTTCCTGACCGTACGTCCCTGAGCGGCCCAGCCTGGACCGCCCAAGGGGCTGGTCTAATCGGCGTTTCCGTTTGACCGGTTCGAGTCCCGGGTGTGTAGGTCTCGATCCACGTGCCGACCCGTGGCCTGACGGATGCTGTGCAGTTCGTCGGGGCCAGGCGTCACGGTACGGTGTGGTCCCGGGTTGCTGTGTTCTCGGCTTGTGACACCGTACATCGGTGTGAGTGCGGCGAGGGTTCCCCGCGCGCCGTGGGTTTCTCCGGAAAGTGATTTCCGAGCGGGCCGTGTGTGTGGCCTTAGCCCCTTGAGTTCCCTTTCCGAGCGGGCCGTGTGTGTACGTGAGAAAGGATTATTGGTTGGTTGGTACAAATATATATTTATATATTTATATACTATATTTATATACTATATTGAGTTCCCTTGAGTTCCCTTTCCCGCAGAGGTCACAGTCTCGTGGTGGTTTATATATTTATATACTATATTTATTATCTATGTTATAGTAAAAACCCCGCAGAGGCCAATGTCTCGTGGTGGTGTGTATATATATTTATATTTATTATTCACATTACATTAAAAACCCCGCAGAGGCCAATGTCTCGTGGTGGTTTATATATATACATATATTTATTATTTATATTGCATTAAAAATCCCGTAAGGCCAATGTCTCGCGGTGGTTTCTATATGTACATGTATTAGTTACTGCTCATATTACTTTTCCTGTTAAAACCCCGCAAAGACCAATGTCCTGCGGTGGTGTGCTTTTATTCATATTGTTCTTGTAACTGTCCAAGGAGTGATATATCGTTGCAATTTCCGAGTCCACGTGTCTTTCCGTCTGTCAATTTCCATTACGTAGAGTTTCAGCACTCGAATTCGGTATCTGAAAAGCTGTTCTCGGAACGGTGGGTCACGCCTACCGAGAAGGGTTTCAGTTTACGTGAGAGGGTCTTCGGACCCCTATCTCCGCCACGTACCGGAGTTCGGTCAGCCTAAATTCTCCATGTCCCCACTGTTGTCTTATCTGTAGGTCGTATTTGTCCACCGTTCTTCCATATCCCCTATAGCGCGCGTTTCCATTATTTTGTCCTCATTTCTTTCACCCTTTATTACTCGGAGAGGGAGAAACCCCATCTCTCTCTCTCAGTTCACCACGTGACCCCATTTATGCGTGTGTGTGTCCGCTCTTTCACCCTTTAAGCTTGCAGTTCACTAGGGGCCTGGTTGGTTGGTTGCTGCAGTTTGTGCTTCTCAAAGGATTATTGTATTCAATGGGAAGCGGCGAGGCACCGGTGATGGACATTTTCTCATATGGTGGGTATGCTTTCACAGGCATCTCCCTCGCCATCTTAGGAAGGATCGCATGGGGCTATTCGTATTATTTCCTGATGCCATGGATGTGCTTGTGTATGGGGATCTTCTTAGTGAAGACCATGAAACGGGTTCTCTTCACCGAGATGAGAACATATGAGAAGCACTCTAGCAGGCACCACTATCTACTGCTTTTTATGGCCGTCGCTCAATTCCCACTTTTCTTCTGGCTCGGCAGCATTGGTACCTGAAGCATATTTGGACCGACTTCAACTTGTGACTTACAAATCTGTACTTTCTAAATGATCCATCTGTGTGCTCTTTAACTGTAGGAACAGTAGTTCGATCGAAGCTTAATGGAATGTCTTATATACTTGCACAGGTTCCAGACATGACTGAAGTAATCAGCTTATTATAAAATCTCTTATCATGTATGCTACCAATACAGTTCATTTGTGCAGTCGACGGGTAGCTTCCAAAGCTCTAACTTGAATAGATATGAATGATAGAATTGTGGAGTTCAAAGTATCCGGTCTTATGTGTTGCAATATAATAATTGAGCAGTCATTCAGCAGGTGATAAATGAGGTATCAATTCAGTATTCATTTCACACTTCTCTGCATATTCAAGTAATTTAAGATTTGTCATCCATGGCTGAACAGTCATGCTGATCACTTTGGGACGGGTATCAAGCATGACTCTTTAACCTATTGTGTATGTATCTCTCCTCCGCGAGAAATCGTGTGCACGGACACCAATGCTATCCGGACCCGCTTAAAGAAAGCTTAAAGTAGGTCGTGTGCTTATTATGATTGAAGTTACCCTCCAAAATCTTACCAAACGCTATCCTACAATGGAGGGATTGCTATATGACTCTCTTCGATGCCTGCCGTTGCTCCCCACTCTGTATCAACTGTGTAATACTGATCAAACAATCAGGGGCTACTTGTTTGTGATTATAAAATATGATTAATTCCCTTTTATACTCTTGTCCTTGTCATTATGGGGTAATTGTTTTTTTTCTTTTCTCCCTTTTTATATGAGAGAAGATCCGCCACTGCCGGTAAGAGTTGTGCATGTGACAAAATCAGATTATTACATATGTCCAACGTCATCATTTGTCAGAGTTATTATTATTATTATTATTATTATTATTGTTACTCTATAGATGTGAAAACACTTAAAGATGGAATCTAATGGAATGTGAAAATTTCCCAGTAGATGAATGTTGGCATGGCTACATGTATTTTTGCACGCGACTGTTTGACACAAAATTTGAACACTTCAATATATCACAATGAGTTAGAGATTGTTGAAAGTCAAAGTGTTCCTAAAAGTGCATTATCACGGATTTGACTTTAATGGCATGGTAGCGAAGAGGCACAACAATGATATCCCTCGTGTAACATCAACTTGCGTCCTAACAGATGAATTAAAAATTTTGCAAGAATGCGAAGACATTCTTGAACAAGACACTGTTATGAACTTGACTATAGTTAAATGGTGTCGATGTACCACAAACTTGCATCCCGACGGACGAATTGGAGGAGGACAAGACACCCCCTGAAGACATATGGCCTCGGGACGGGTCGCGGCAGCCCAGACATCAGAAGAAGAAGAAAAGGAAAAGAACAAAAGAAAAATAAAAGAAAGGGGTGTATCGACAACCCCATGGAGCCTTAGTCGGTAGTCCTCAATCGGCAGCCATTTAAGGCCTTGAACGGCAGCCCCTTGGGGCCTTAAAACGGTGGCCTCCAGCCCCTTAACTGGTGGCACCCTCTTCACCTTCATCTGGCACGTCGTAAGCTGTTGAACCGGCAGCCCACTTTAGCCTCAACCGGCAGTTCTCGTGCACCTAAATCGGCAGGCCATCGAGTGCTCATCCGGCAGCACTCGAGCTACCCATCTGGTAGCCCCCAAGGGTTCATCCGGCAACCTATCTTTGCCTTAAACGGCATCCCTCACAACAGCCCCTCAAGGGCCCCTTAACCGGCAGCGCCCTCTTCACCTTCATCTGACAGGTAGTAAGCCGTTGAACCGGTAGCTCCCAAGGGCCCGTTCGACATCAAGCTACAGTCAGTTCAGCGGTTCAGCAAGGGGCCTCACGTCCGTCTCCCCTGCACTCCTATAAAAAGGGGGCAGCATAAGGGGAGGGGCATCAGAATATAGAGAGAAAGGAGAGATACGAGGAGAGAAGGGAGACACCAAGAAAGAGAAACAAAGAGGGGAGAGACCTTCGTGCATAGAGAGACAGTCGCGCGGATGAAAAGAAGGAAGAGACAGAGGAAGAAGAGAGAGAGGAAGAGAGAAGAGAGGTGAGGCGGGGGGGGGGGGAGTCAATGATGCCAAAAGAGAAGATAGTGAGGTGGGGGGGGGAGTCAATGATGCCCCCCACCCCCCCCCCCCCCCCCCCCCCCGCCTTGTATTTTCATGCTTTGCTCTTGATGTACTTTCCCTTCTTTTAGCTTCTGTTGCTTCGTTGCGAGGCACGAACAAAATATATTTCTCATTTTCTTTTTGTTCTCTCCTCACGTGTTCTTTGTTTATGAATGCATTGGCTTCCCCCAGTGGATGAATGAAATGTATATGTGAAAGGCCCCCTTGTAGTTTGTGTGTATGCAGTCTATTTCCCTCTACCCCGTTTTGAACATGTTCACCCTCTTCTGTTTCCTTGCTTCTCGTTATTTACTTTCTCTTTGCTTACCATAGTCGATGAAATATGGATGTAAGGATTGATATGAACGAAGACGAGTATATCTCTGAAAGGGGTCTAGGCCGAGAGTTTATCTAGTACCATAGATATAGCCTCGAGATCCAGACCCTTGTGGGCTGCGTTACTTTTTTTTTTTTTGTGTTATGCTGCCTCCCCATTCCGCTTCTCATGGGATACAATTACGTTGTTTCGATGATGTAATTCTCATATGCCTCTGTTCATTGTTCTGCGAATTTCTTCTTTTCAGGCTGATCCGACATCCTCAATGGGGTTGATTCGGCAACTCCCTGTGGACTAGATCGGGAACTTGTTTCCCCACGTATCCTCATGCTTTCTTTAAGCTCAAGAATAGCCTGCACTTCGAATTAAGTCGCCAGTCCCATCGGGTATTCGGCATCGTCGTTGGGAGTGTTGCCGCTTTAGGCTCATTCTGATAAATAAGGGAGCATCTCGGATTTTCATGGGTGAGCATCCGTTTCATACCCCTCAAAATACTTTCGGTCTAGAGGAGATGTTGTCGAAATTTCACCAGAAATCTAACCAATAAATAAACGAGTAGATGAATAACCACAACCGTATATAAAAAGATAAAAAATAAAAATAACAAAAAAATTATACAAATAAATGATAACAATGAAGTTAATAAGGGAATGTCAATAATCATATTAAATATATATATAAATGCATAATATAATAATAATAGTAATTATAAAAAAGGAAGAGGGGTGTGGTGATCTCACATCACCGGTGCCGTGGTCCGACACCAACAGGTGCCGTGATCCGGCACCACGGGTGCCGTGATCCGACACCACATATATTAACAAAAAAGAGAGTAGAAGGAGAATTAAGATATATATATATATATATAATATAAATAATCATGATAACAAATAAAGGGAATAATAATAAGAAAAGAATGAATGAAGTAATAATCACGATAATAAGAAAATGTAATAACAAGAACAAATAAAAAATCATAAATAATAAAATAAAAAAAGGGATGGCTGAAAGCTGTCGGAGCCTCGATCGCGAATTGTGACGCGATCAATGTCCTGACCGCGTTCAAGGACCAAGGGCCGTCTTAACCCCATTTGAGTCACAAAATGGTGGAAAATATAATAATAAAAAAATCACAAAAAGGTAACGAATCTAAGCAAGAAAATCAATACAATAAAGAAGGGGGTAGAAGAAGAATAATAAAATAACAAAATATAAAAAAAAAATGTACAATGGAATTGCAGTTGCAAAAAAAAGATGTAATCAAATCGATACAAGGATCATGAGAAAGAAAAGAAATAATAATAATAGAAATTAATAACGTATGCTCGGGAGCCCTCATCTCCTAGACCTTGGGCAAAGGGAACAAGAATGATGTCCAATACAAATCAGGTCCGGATTCCTGGGATCACCATGCCATGGTCGGAACTTGATCTTGTTGCAGGCTAACAATCTTTCAGATTTGATCCGTCTCTACTGATCTCTATCCCGTCTTTTTCTCAACCCAAACATTAAACTATGTCGTATCTTCAGCAAACACCTATTCGAGAGGTTTCTGACCGATAATGTCGCACTTTTGACTCGGAATGGTCCCCAAATAAAAAAATGAATGAATGACGAGTGAGTTAGATTGTTTGAACACTCTTGCCTTTGGCACGGGACGTCTCATCACACTTACTTTCGGTCCATTTCTTTTCTTGTAATGATTCAAACTTAATAGTACATGACCTTTCTTCTTGGTGACTAATGAAGGGTTTTCTCCATTTTGTATAGATGTAATTAACGTCGTGATTTTTATGGCACAGATAGATTGTAGTCTCGACTCGATATCTACCATTGTCTGATCAATCAGACGGCACACACTAGCAACTCTGAGCTACCTCGATTCCTTGTGATTATCACGTCTGCACACAGATTAAAAAAATAATAAAAAATAAAATAACAAATCAACACAATAAATTAATAATAATAAATAAAAAAAATAGTTCCCACGTGCAGTCATGCAAATGCATGTAAGCATGCTATTTTCACCAATATATACATAGCATTGGATAAAGGTTATAACAAAATAAAACATTGGATAAAGTTATTATGCGGGAATTTAGTTGAGGCTGAAAATGAATATTTGACTTCCACTTTTTTCGATCTGTTTTTTATTTAAACAAGGGACACAGAACTCTTATAACTTATAAGAAATGGAAAGTGGAACTTTGATAGAAATGGAAAGTGGAACTTTGATAATTATATAAGTCAGAACTGAAAGTAGTCGTTCTTACATCCATTTATTTATTTATGATAAGTAAAGGATCATTAAATATATGTATATATATTATTATGTATATTATATATAAGGTTTAAATAATACATATTATTAATATATGGATGATTTTTAGACCAGTGAATGAGGTCCATCCTGCATCTAATGGTTACGTAGATAGTTAAACTATATTTTTCCTAAATTCAAATTTCATGTTTTTGTGTGATAAATGAATAGAATTTAAGTATTTAAATAACTTGTGGCCTTGTAAATTCCAAAAATTTAAAATTTTAAATAAGTATTTATTATAATTTGGAGGTAGGTGAGAAGTGGTGATATAACATTATTTAAACAAAATAGAGATGATGGAAGTAAAAACGTCGGTTTTTTATTTTATTTTCATTTTTATTTTCTGATTTGGAAGGAAAAATAAGTGTGAAAGCATAAAACACAATTTTTTATTCTTATTTTCGATAATCTTTATAAAAATTGCTAAATGAAGAAGCTGCTTTCAGTTCAGCCCCACCGTTTGCTACAGAAGTCGAGATCTAGATGGCTTTTGTGGGTCCCACTTTTTGTGCAAAGCTCCCCGAGGGGGCACTGCTCCAGAAGCTTCATGCGCTCCAAGTCTTACCTTCCCCCACTACATAAATAGCCCTGGCAGCCTCCGCTCGTTTCCTGGTAGACGTTTCCTTCCGTGACCGCTGACCGGTTCCTCTCTCTCTCTCTCTCTGTTCCCGCCGCCGTCACCATTCCTCGCCGCAGCTCCGGTACGTTAAAATAAGTACCCTTTTCCTCCGTGTTTCTGGCTTTTCCGGGTGTCTGTTCTTACATTAGGTCCCTTCGTCTGTTTCCCTGGCGTGCTTCTAGGGTTTTCTTGTGCACTTAGGTTTTCGACGCTTTCGCATTGTGTGGAGCCCGCTCCTCTCTCTTGCCGCGGCCTCCCGACCTCTGAGGGCTGCCGCCTCTTCCTCCGGCGGTTTTTGTTTGTGGGCATCTTAAGGTTAACAATCTTTTTGTAGATCTCTAGGTTCTGAAGGGACGATGTGTGGTTCTAGACTTTTGGAGCTTTTAGGGATCCCGAGGTGATAGTTTGTCACGCGTGGTGTGTTTTTCTGCTGTGCCTGCGTAATTGGAGGATGAGGGGGCGCGCACTACCTTTTGCGAACGTTTCTTTCTCTGGTTGTTGGTTCTAGCTGATTCGGAGAAGTGCGGACGAGTTTATGTAGGGATTCGATCATTTAGATGCTCATTTGCCGAATTGTCACTGTCTTTATGTTCGGCCATGCTGGAATTGCAGCGTGTCCTATGCCTTTGTGGAAAAGAAAAGAAATTTCTTAAACTGGGTGCCTTAAAAAAGCATAGTTGTGCAAATGGCTATTTTGCTATTAAATGGATGGCTTTTTGTAGGGGGATAAAGTGAATAAAGGGCATTTTTTCTTATTCTTCTGTAATGGATTCTCGACGTATCATGCCCTTTCGTATGCATCTCTCGTGACTTTTTTTTGTGTGCACTATTTATATTCTGGTTACTTATCTGATTTCCATCTTAAAAATAATTTCTGTAGGTCGCTCTGCTCCTCGTGCCGCTCCTCGTCCTGCCCCAGTCCGGAACCCTCCTCAACCAGGTCATGCATGCGCAACGATTTCTATAATTGATTGATTGACTGGACTCGTTATTCCTTATGTTTCTCATGACTATTGGACAAGAGTGATGAGCTTCAATTGTACCTTTGTCACCATCATCCTAGTTAAAGTTATTGAGATGCCCAGACGCTCCCTTCAGCCTCATCCACGAATATTCATGTGTTTGAGGTGACATTCTTTTTCTAATTAGGAAGGAAATGTTAGAGAAGGAAAACACAGCCGACATATAAAACAAGGATTCAGGAGGTCCCACCAACCATGAGTAGGTAATATATGAATACTAGCTGGTAACAAATATTTAGCTTAGTTGTTGGCTTTCCTAATCATGAGAAACAAGAAAAAGTTGTAGCTTTCAATTATCATAGACAGTAGGACTTTAGAAATCATTCAGAGAAGGTATCTTCCAATGCGGCAATGCATCACGTTATTGAAATTGCATTTCAGATGAAAAAGACATTATTGAAATTGCATTTTGGAAGAAAAAGGCAGTAACAGATATAAGTAACAATATCACTGGCACAGAAGGCTACAACTTAGAAGCAACTAGAACATCTAGCAAATTATTGTAAAATACCATTTCTTTTAAACATTAAGAACACATGATTTTTGTGTGACAAAGTAGATGGTAATTTGAAGCCACTCAATTAAAAAGACATACAGTTTCGTTGAGAAAGAGGGGTGAATAAGGTGCAAAGCAAGATAAAGTATTTTTTGACCAGCCAATCTCACCTCAGCACATAGGTCAGTGAGGCATAGTACTGGTGATAAGTATCATCTACTGTTGAAAGATTCTTTTGTCAAGGTGAAGCCTGTAATTGGGTTGTTCATTGTGCTGCTTAGAATCTGAAAGAATTTGGATGCTTTTTTGATCAAGAAGGCAATTCTTTTGCTGATTTGGATGTGAAAGGCCAAGTTCTTTGCTTTGAAATTATGGAGCATACAGGGGATTTTGCACTTGTTCTCTGATCTGTATTCTGCTATTTAAAATTGACAAATGATAGTGTAAAAACCCACCACTTATCCTTATCAAGGATCCTTAACTCTATTCTGTTACAGGTTCTTTGTATTTGGCACTTCCGTTACATGTGCTGAGTATTGTTAGTGCTCTTATTATGGCGGTTACGGGTCATGTTTAGATAATTTGGTAATATCCTTCATGAGGAAATGAACCATTTTACTTCAATAAAAGTGTTACAGAATTGGATTTACATTACACGTAGAAAACTGATACATGTTCAGTTATTTCTGTTTGTATCTTATCATTTTTTTAAAGTTTGTTCTTATCTTCTTTGTTACTCGCAATTCTGTTTTTGTATAAAGAATCCTTTTTAGCTTCCTATTGTCTGTTACTGCTGTTAGATAGCAAGATTATCAGAATTAGCTCCATGCAGATCTGTTTCTTGATCAGAGTTGATTCTTTGATCATGTTTCCTTTGGGATGCGTGGTACTAAATGCCTATGCCAGTTAGCAATTAAAGTATCATATAAAGTTGGTGCACTACAAGATTCTGAAATTTTGAAAGCGCACTTATCTTGGCTGGAACTATTTTAGGAAACAGGTTATTCTGTTAGAGTGGTACCAGGTTTTGTATACTTGCATCCATATTTTGAGTTTTTCTCTGGTTACTTGTGTACATAGAGGCTATGATGCAAGGAAGTTGTGTGTCTTGTTGCTTATAGCTTCAAAGAACAATATTTCATAATAGGCATGGCCTTCTGAGGAATCTGTTTCTCTGTCACATTTAACCACACTTGCTAAGGTGACCAAGGTGAGACACCTAAATGGCCTACTGCTTTGCTGCTTAGGCGACAACACAAGGTGCCTAGGTGAAGCCTATTTCACTCTTACATTTTTATGAATAGTATATAAGTTAAACATTATTTAACTCTCCCCTCATGTTTGTTGGCTGGTTTACTTTTAATATGGTTTGGTCATTATTGGAGAACCAGTTTGCTATGGAAATCTTGGTTTTGAAATGTCTTTTAAAATTTACAAGGGCATACTTATCACTTCCCTCAATTTTCTTTGGAGTCTACGTATGGGACCTGAAAGATCTAAATTTTGATTCATTGAAAAATAAAGGAAGGAAAATAGTGAGAAAGGGACATCAGAAACTGATGCAATATTGTTTCACTAAAGGATGGTAACAACAATATTAAAAGAAAGTGGAAATAATTGCTTGTCCTTCGTCTCCTCATTCAAGGTTTTCCGTCTCGAATATCGGTTCTGTCTCGGAAAGGCGGAAGAGAAGAGATTTCGGAGAGATTTCAGAAAAATCTAGAGAGATCGGGTTTGGTGATTTTGGAAAAAAAATTCATATATATATTTTATTTTTAAGAAAATGCTATTTTCTCTACTAACCATTCAATTTCACAAACACGTTTTTTCTAATTGACAACACAATTTTACAAAATAAAGAGTAATGATAACAATAACAAATCCATTCACATGTACCAATGTTAATATGCATCAAAAGTTACACTAAAAAGATATACATAAAAATGATACATGAATCACAAATTGAAGAATACATAAAAAATGGTACATGTATCTCTGTCTTTCCCCTCTCTGTGTCTCCCTCTTTCAAACAGAGAAGAGGGAGACACGGGGGGGGGGGGAGATAGAGAGAGAGGGTGGGAGACAGAGAGTGATTAAGAGAGAGGGTGGGGACAGAGAGAGAGAGGGAGGGTAAGAGAGTTCGAGGGAGACACAGAGAGTTCATGGGAGAGGGAGAGAGAGCTAAGGGGGCCGAGATAGAGAGAGACTGGGAGAAAGGAGTGAGGAAATTGGGGGGGGGTGCGGGAGAGAAGATCTCGATCTCGGAGGTTTCGTTTCTCGCGACCTTTGGAGAGACAGAGATCTCTGAGAGATCTCGGACATCTCGGAAGAGATGACAAACCATGTCCTCATCTCCTAGCAAAGAAAAGAAAGTGGACATAATTGCTTGTTCTTCTTCTCATCTTCTATCAAAAGTCTGTGATGTGACTTGAACCCTATCTTAGGACAGTCTGCCTGTCAAGTTTGAGTGGGCAAGCGAATGGATTCACTTCGGGATTCCTACAAGCCAATTCACATTACAACGTAGATATCCAAAACACCATCACCTAGTCAGGTGTTGCAAAGAAACCACCCAAAAGGTGCCTACCTTTTCCAAGGTGGTCAAGGTGTTAAATAAGATAATTAAATGGTACAAGGGTGTGCTAAGGCAAGCACCTATTTTCTGCCTTGATGACTTGCCTTGTCCATCCATAATGCTTTGTCACTGTCACCTAGGCATTTGCCTAGATGGTGCCTTGGAAACAATGGTATAAGCTTCACCTGTCATTCTTCTTATTGTTTTTTTTCTTTGTCATGTGTTGCCAAGACCGTTAATGATGTCCCAATGTATTGGCAAATTCTTTAGCGGAAGTGCCACCAACACAGACACATGTATATTATAGTTAGTTAAATTTGTTATATATATACATACGTACATGCATATATATATATATATATAGTTTTTTATACCCCCTTTTCCTCAGATACAATTTGATCTTTCTGAGGCCAAAATCTCAACTTGTACCTGCTCTCTTTGTCAATTTTTGACAGAAGGAACTTGTTTACTTAAATGAAGGTTGCCAAGATCCACCTTAAGGATCAAACGAGTCCCAGGGTGCATCTAATGTAGATTGAGTGTGAGGAAAAGATCCAATGAGTCCCAGATGCATCTAATGTTGATGGACTGTGTCTGTGCGTGTGCACATGCATGTGTTTCCCATGGAATAGTGGTTTACAGATCTCAACCCAATATACTAAGCCTCCTTGGCCGTGGGTCATAGATTTCCATTGAAAGTGGCGAATGAAAGTTGTGGGACCTAGTAGTAAATGTCACATCTGCTCCATGAAATATGTACGTTTCGTTGGACGCCATTTATATTAACTATCGTGAATCATATATTAGAATCATAGTTCCCCTTTAGTTTTACATTGATGAAGACTGATTTCTCGTTTTCTTTTCTGGAACAGTGAGTCAAGGCCCCCCTCCTGCTCCTGTCCCGAGTGGTGGCGGGTCTATTATTGGGGGCATTGGGTCCACCATTGCTCAGGGTAAGTAGCATTCGTTTTCTGTTTAACCACTGTTCCAATTGTTTTCTACGAGTTTTGACAGCCCCCCAGGTATTGAGTACCTGAGTAGTATGTCGAAGCTTCAAGACCAAGGAAGCCATAGCCGACCTGCCAACAACCTAAGAATCCCAAGCTCCCCAAATCGTATCCATGAAATCGGCCTCCCTAAACCAGAACCGCTCCAATATGAAAGTATACCTCCTACCCTGCAATCGACTGGTCTTCAGAAGGATAGGCTTGTGGTCCGACACAGATCTGGCCAACGGCAACACATGCACGTGAGGATAAATGATCCTCCCAATCAACAGACACCAAGAATCTATCCAACCCGGAACAAACAACATCAGCTCACATGTTGGACCAAGTGAGTTGGCCCTACATCATACCGATGTCCACCAGAGCCGCCTCCTCAATGAAGGCATTGAAGTCTTCCATATCACCAGTGTGTGCATTCTCCCCCGTCCTCTCCCACGGGGTCACCACCGCATTGAAGCTCCACCAAGACACCAAGGCCTACCCGAGGATAGGTGATAAGTGAGCAAATCTTCCGTACACCCCAGAGACATCTCACGAAAAAACATCCTTCACGTTAACGAAGTGAAGGGAAATGATCCATCTACTCACATGTCTATCCACAACTATCTCATCAACCTCATAAGGATTCCAAAGGACCATATTCCCCCCAGACCTTCCAACCGTTGGGGACGTAACACCCTTGAAAAGTCTGACACCCCGTAACTCCCTCATAATAGACTCATCCTCCCCTTCCCATTTGGTCTCTTGGATATAAAGAACGTCAATCTTACACCTCCTAATCAACTCCTTCACAACCCTTCTCTTCTCAGCCCCCCCAAGCCCCCTCGCATTCCATGATACAATCCTCATGAGGACACATGGTTATCCCTCTCCTCCTTCCCACCCTCACCACCCTCCTCCTCCCTCTCCTCTCTCTGCTGGGCCATGTTTGTTGTGCCTGGACTTCAAACAGTTTAGCTTTAACCATGTTAATGGTCCCACATTATTGGTTGATAGAGAATCAAAGTCAATGTACCAATGAATTACGAAATGCTATGGTTCTTACATATGATTACTTAATTTATTCAGAAGTAATTCGTCGGGATCATGCACATTTTTTATCCTATTTATTTTATCCTTATTTATAAAATTAAAAAAAAAAATAAAAAAAAAAGTGCAGCCGGTCGGATCCAACCTATTTTTGAAACACACAACTCGCACACACTCCCTTTCCAAACCCTCTTTGCCATATAGAGGCCCCCCACCTAGTTCTAATGTTGGTGAAAGCCCATCTCACATCTTCCTCCGCCCTGGTTTCAGAAGAGATGCCAGCCGCCTCAGCAACCTACCTCATGAACTCCTCTGTGATTCTCTCAACTCTGGCCACCAGGTCCCTCACTTCCTCCCTCCCCAACAATCGTTTCACCTTAGGCTCGCCACCTATAGTAATCAGAGCGATTGATCCTCCGGGAGATTGTGACATTGTTGCCACCCCCGTAGACAAGAGGTCCTCCCCATCCTTCAGCTCATTTGTGACCAGATCAGCCCCACTAGGGTTGTTTGAAGGCCCGCTGTCGGATGCCGCCACCAGCTGAGCATCCACGACACCAAAGTCCGAAGCCCCTGGCAAGGTAGCAAGAGAAGCCACCTGCCCAGGACTAGAGGGCCCACCATCTTCCGGTGAGGAGACAAGCTTCGGAAGACGACCCAGTAACGGTGGAGCCACTAGCTCCTGCTGACGCTTCTCCACTCTGTGGCACACCTCCACAAAAGTCAAAATTGCCCCTCACCTAAGGCAGCTTCCCACGCAACATCCCTGCCTAATCGACCACCACCTGCTTCCCCTCCCTATCACCAGTCACCACCTGGATGCCACAACTTTGTTGTCTCCCACCTGAGGAACGCCAGAGAGACCCCCTCAACACGCCCTGCCACCGAAGAGCGAGAGGCGATAGTTGTAAAGAGCTACCGATCGGCGGCGAGGGTGGGAGAGAGGCGGGGATAGTCCCCTAAGTCGACGAACACAGAAGATGGGCTTCGGATGGAGTCAGTTGGGAACGAAGGAACTGTGCGGTCTCACAAGATCCGAAAGGAGGGTGATTCAGGGTATCGAGTAAGTTCTAGGTTACCAGAACATACCCGCGGCTAATACCCGCAGGACCATCACCTGGCCCCAACCCGTTTACGGAGCGAACCGACCCATCTTCCTCGTGACCCCCCGGTGGGTCGACGGCTTGACCAGGTTCACAAACCAAATTTGAAACCCCCGCCGAAAATCGCTTTTGTACCTCTTCACCCTCCTTCCGTCGGCTCTGCAACCCTAATCTGAGCAACGGCGACGTCTTTAGCTCTTCCAGCATCCACATTCGAACGATGAAGATCTCGTCGTTCACCTCTGTCGTGATGACCCCCAGCACAGCTGTCGGACTGGTCACCTGGATGGTCGCCAGAACTGTCATCCGCGACCTCAGCTCTGTGAACCCCAAACTTCCACCCTCCACCAGTCCAAACTCTTTCGTCAAAAACGTTATCCCCTGTTCATCACACAGGAGCACAGGGGCTCCCTCCAAGATCACCCTAAGCTGCCTCACCTCCAGGTTGGGGAAGGTCCCCCGATGAACCGACCATCTCTGCACCTGTAGGACAGCGTCGCCTGCTCCGAAGAAATCGGTCTCCAACACTCTGGCCACCCCCCTCATCCTGACCAAGCACTATAAAAGAGTCAGTGGCGGTTTGAGTCACCGCCCAGCAACCACCAACGCTCTCCTCAAGCCGCCTCTTGACTAGCTTTGCAGAGACCGAGCCTTCAATGGTGGTCGCACACAGGCACCGCCTCAACCAACCAAGCGTAGCCTGCAGGGGCTCCACCAGAAAAACTCCGGATCCAACCACCTCTTGCCACCAGGACTAAGCAGCGCCTAGAGACCAGACCCTTTCACCACCGCCGCGACCGTCACTGCAAGCGGACTAGCCCACAGACAGACCTGCCGAACGTGCCCCCATTTCTCACACCTGAAACAGGTCAACGGGAGGCTGCCGGCAGGGCACTGGGCAGGCAGAGAACCAACCCAACAAGCCATGAGCCTTGTATCCTATCTATGCAAACACTTTCCGTTACAAAGATTGCGCCTAGCTTCTTCAAAAAAAAAAAAAGAGGCCATCCAAGACTTCCAATTGATGCAAGAAATAAGAATAAAATATTATTATTTAAAAATATTATTAAAATATTATTATTAAGTAAACATAAAAAATATTATCATTATGAAGTAAAAAATTGATGATAATGGCCAAGGAAAAAGCGCACATATCAATGGCTCGTGACAGCAAAGGATCTAACCGGAGTACAGAAGGGTAGAAAGAGCAATGAAGGTCCCATGGAATTTAACTATTTCTTATGTCTTTTTTTGTTTATAGAGTTAATTAAATGCTTTAATGTTCTTATATTACAACACCGACCTATGTTGATATCCTGTGATACTAATGTCTTCATGCACCAGAAGGATGTATTTCAGGATCTGCCACTCTGTCTAACAGCACTCTGATTCTAGTCAGTCAACCTTTCCAATGACCCATAATTGAGAGCATACTGGTGAAAATTTTATAGACCGCATCACATAGAATCAGTGGGCTGAAATTCTGGAGTCCCTTGGCCACTTCCTTTTTCAAAATAAGTACCAAGAAAGCCTAATTGGGACTTCAAGCAAATCATTCTTTCTGATATTTCATAATCATTGCAAACAGATCCGCTTTAATCACCTCCCAAAATCTCTAGTAGAAAGGAGAAACTAACCATATCCAGGACTTTGTCCAACTAGCCCCTCCCCCAAAATGGAGAATGCAACACCTCTTATTTCTTCCATAGCAAATAGTTCATGAGTTTTCAACATTTTCTAGTAGCAATGTTGGGAAAATATTCCAACCTAATATGGCCACCATTCAGAAGTAACTAATGGCATTCTTTCTTCTACCTTCAGATGTAACCTTATGAAAATAGGCCACTCTCTATCTCAGGTTTTGCTTTTAGTGGATCTCTTCTTTGACTAGAACCTAAACCACTCTGATGCCAGTGTAATTGCCCTTCTATTGCCCATCTCCAACACCAGGCGAAAAACTCTTCTAGGGTATCTGCTCGAAATGTCTGTCTAGGTTCCTTAATTGAAAGACCTCACTGTTCCCTCCACCTTGACATCTGATTCCACAATCTATTCATTTTTCTTAGCCAACATAGCCGTCTAAAATCCCATTGACCCAACCCCGCTCTCCAACAACCCTCTATTTCAAAGATGCATTCCGCTCAGGCCAAGAACGATCCCAGTGAGAAAAAATTCCTACTCTCATCATTTGCAATCAGTCTTCAAAATAATTTAGCCGTGAACGCCAACTCACCTCACCATCCGAGAAGCCTCTAATCGAAGAAAGCGGCTTTCCCATACAACTGAACAAAAAATGTCCATAGCTAATTGAATTAAGATCAACCGAAGAAAGCAATTCGATGCAAGGGAACCTTCCACATTCATGTCCGATTTTCGCGTACTTGATCATTCCTACGGAGACCTGACTGCGTCTAAATCTGCCCTAATACGCATACAACTGTGCGATTGACGCTAGAAGCAACGTAATAGGTTGCAGGAAACCTCGAGAAATCGCGCTAGCGAGAAGAATTCAATTTGCCCTAGGAATGCACGGACAAGCCTCCATGGCAGAGGAAAGTGGGCACTCGGATCCAGGAGGAGGAGAAACAGGAAGAAGAGAAGGGTGGAGGAAACGGACCTGCACGACGGTGGGCGGTGGTCGCGGAGGCGAGGACGGCTGTAGGAGAGAGCGAACACGGGCGGCTGCGGAGGTAGCGGGCGGCACGGGAGAAGCGGCGGCACGCGGCGGAGGTGGCGGCACAAGGAGACGCGGACGGGGGAACGAAGTGAAGGAACCTGGACGATAAGGGCCGAAGGGGTGTAAAACGGACGGTCTGGGTAGGACCCGACCAGGACCGCATCCATGTTACCGCCCTCGACCGGACCGCGGATCCAAGTAAGGACCCAAGGGCCCCTTTACTGATCGAGCACGGTTAGCGTGCTCTACCCGGTCTAGTACGCTAATCACCTCTGATTAATAGTCTTGTGTGTGAGAGGGAGACGAGATTTATCGCGCCTTTCTCTCTCATTGGTTGCGTCATCCCTCGACAATTCTGATGTCAAAATGGCCTTAAGAGATTTTGAAAAATTCAATAGGCCATACGTTTCAAGGGGCGATACAGATTTTCTCTTGGAAGATCAATTGCATTTGAAACTTGGGTAGGGTGTATGATATTGTTTTTGTTATGTTGTATGAGATTGTCTCTTTCTTTTTACTATGTTGTCAACTTAATTGTCCCTGTTTATTACTTTGTATGTATTGTTTAATTGTTCAAATGATATTGTGTTATTGTGCCGGTAGGAAATAATGGGTGAATAGAGATGGCAAAGCAAACAAAGTGGCCTGAGTTAAGGTGCCAGTGTGGGATTGGCATATGTGACATTAGAACTAGTCTAACTGCAACACACGAGGAGAGATAATGCAAATGCAAGAAATCGTGACTCTCCAAATATGGAATGTCTCGCATATTCTCGGTCACGTGGTCTTCACATTTAGTTTGTTATTATCCATCAATGTCGCTTCTTCCGGTGGTGTGATGAATTCGGAGTGACCACATCTCAATTACCATACAATTACATATGTGGGGCTGATCAAGATTGTAACGACTCGAGATCCAAGTATAAGAAAGTAGTCGACGCGACCCGAATCTTGACTCGTCACCCACGAGCCACGGAACTCGAAAAGGTTAGATTAATATTGTGGGAGTGCATCATAATTTAAAATAAATGTAAGAAATTAATCACATATTAATTCAATGATAGAAATAAAATTTACATTTCATAATTAAATAAATACATTCCAGAGTTCAAGTCCAGTACAGTCTACCGAAAGAGCGTACACAAATGCGGGGAATACCCTGGCTCTGACAAGCTGGTAACTAGAAATCGTCACGGGCGCCGCACCAAACCTCCGAACCACGAAAAGAAACGCCGCACTTGAAAAAGGAAGGGGTGAGTCTCATCTCATTGGTTCAATAGGAGTCTCGCGGATCCCACCACAACATAACAACAATAACAACAATAATAATAACAACAATAATAGCTACATGCATCATAACACAACACTCTAAGCTACGCTTACGCCCAAGAGAGAAATCTAGATCTCCACTGTCGAAAAACTATCGAACTAACCGGCAAAAGAATCATGACTACATCGTTGTAGATTATGAAAAATCCACAAAGATTTTTTTATAAAATAAAAAGAAAAGGATATTAAGAGGAGGAGAGAGAGGGAGCATGTAGATGCTAAAAGTGGAGTGTGACACGCGGGCCTCGAAGGAATATAACAATAAGAAAAAGGAGGTGAACGCGATATAAATACCTTTAAGAGCGGGGGATTGTGAGTGATACATTCTCTTCCAATCGGACGGCAGATGAAGAGAGCTTCTCTTTGATTACTCTTACACACAAATAAACAACCAACAAAAAAGATATAGATTAGAAATATAAAGTGTGTAATATCAAATTCTTAATATGAATGAACATGAAAACATAGAAAAAGACACACCTTAACGGTGTTTGGCCTTTAAAACTCCTATACAAAGGGTGGGTAAAAGTATGATGAAGATGAAAGGGAGTGTGCAAGTGTTGCACAATAGGAGATCTCAATGTGATTGAGATAAAATCAAACAAAAGAAGAGGATAATATGATGCATGAATATGACTTAATCTAATAAAATGAAAAGGGATAAAAGGAAGAAATAAGCTTATTGATTTGTTGGAAGGAGGTTTCAAGGATCTTCAATATTCTTCAAAGGAGGAAGGAACTCCAATTGGATGTAACTTTGAGCTTGGGGGAGACTCCTCCCTCCTTAGCTCCTCCTTCAAGTAAAGTTTCCCCAAGAGATCCAAATTCACGCCTTAAACATATGGGAGAGGGGGGGGGTCCTATTTATAGAGTTGAAATTTGTAGGTTTAATTCTCTTAAAAATAAAAAATAATGTTCTAATAGGATTTGGAGAGAAGCATCCACCCTTCAAGTGTCCGCATAGTCTTAGAAAGTCATAGGAACTCTTTCCCAAGTGGAAAAGGAGATTAAAATGAGGAAGGGAAGGGCTGATTTTCGGATCGGATTTCTGCAAGAATTCGCGTCCACCACAATGGTCGCTAATTAAATATGTGTCTATGTAGAGAGGCGCCAATTTGAAACCATTTATGAAAATTTTAGAAATTACCAAAATTAGAAAAGAATTCACGTCCACATGGTCATATGCGAATTAAGAATAATACGAATTTTAGTAGGAATTAAAAGCTCAAAATAAGGAAATGGAATTAGCGCCCACTACAGTGGATGCTGATTTAAGAATTTGCGTTTGCGTAAAGAGGCATGGATTCAAAAGTATAAGAATTTGGTACGAATTTCATGAAAAAAGTGAATAATTGAAATTCGTGTCCAAAGGGTTGGCACATATTTAAAATCAGTGTCTTTCTAGACGAACGTGAATTTATAAATGAATTGGCGTCCGAGAGACGGACGTAGATTTTTTGATGAACGTAGTTGCTTAGGTGATTGCGACCTGATGAACGCGGTTGCCTCGGCGATCGCGATCAGCGCGGGGCAGAAAATTTTGGATTTTCAGAAATTGGCGTCTGGGGCACCTGCTGTGAATTTTAAAATTGGTGTCCAAGGGGTTGACGCGAATTAATTGGCGTCTACATAGAGAGACGTTGATTCAAAAAGGCCATGAGAAATTAGAGAGAAATTCTGAAAATAGGGAAAAAATAGGGGAAAGTTGAATAATCAAGAAAAGTGAAGGAAAACCACTCAAATAAGTCGATTTGAGGGTCAATCTGGGACATTATAATGCGATAGGAGATGTATTTAAAATGATGTCAATTTTGGAGTGACTACAATCGTCGAGAACCCCACGACACCTCTGTTGGGAGGACCTCAACCACGCTGTCGGAAACCATAACTAAAGTCACCCGTTCAAGAAGCATTACCTCCACCCTTTGGAGAACCACAATCTCGCTGTCGGGAAAACTAGAACTACGGGTGACCGGAGTGTTAGTATTGGTGTGCTACAGGCCAATTTCAGGTCGGATAGGCCCAATAGTTGTACGATCTTGTTCGTTATTTATAAAGTGATATTTGAGCGTAAATATGTGATTGTATATTACTTTACGATGTCCCTAGGATATATGGTTGTAAAGTCAACTCGAGATGGGATCTCGATCATGAGACTGACTTCACATGGACACATACCTTAAACTGTTACTGGTTGGAGGGTAATCACTCGGGGACTTTGATTATCTACTAAACGAGTACACATGATGTGTTAGGGACCAGTCTCATGGTCACTGGTGCGGGACACCAACACATATGTGTAGGTGTATGTCCTTGGAGGATGTACATTGAACTGATCTGCTATTGGATCTTCAGATGATTGATTATACCTAATGTCAACTGAAGATCCAACTATCTCAGTAGTATCGTTGATCTTTTGACCTGAGACATTGATCGGATCTTACACGAGGAATGGAATGGTTTAATTACTTTGTTAAGTGACTTTAACCATAAGTCATGAGTTGCCGAGTCATTAATCACTCCAGGATACGTGTGAAGATCATCAATGGTCAAGAAGGGATCGCTCACTGTCGGGTATATATCAGACAGTTAATGGGTCATGACATTGATGTTCCGTTAAATCCCTGGCTAGGGTCGTGTGAGTTCGTTTAGAACGGAGGTCATACACTTTAAGGAGGTCATGGTCAAATGGCACGATCATGGTGTTTGACAGAAACCATACCCTCGATCGTACCAGACTCATAGAGGAGCGAGGGATTATATCAATGCGGTAACTGTAGACTTACAGGTACCAGACAGGCTGGTTTAAACCCTGCGTCATCTAGGATCACGCGGATTTGCTTGACCCAACGTGATCAAAGGTTCGGAATAATTAAACTATTATTCGGCTCTAGTAGAAGCGAATAATACGTTTAATTTATTTCTAATTAGGAATTAGAAGTTAATGGGCCTTAACCTAGAGTGACTATGGGCCTAGAAGATCAAGCACAATGGATTCTTGGGTGACGGATTATTATTGTGCAAATGCATATATTAATTCCCTTTAATTTCTTTTGGAAAGACATATAAAAGGGGCTAAATATATATGTACAATAATGAGAATTATATATATACAATTTTGGTCATTATGGGCTCTTTTGAAAAGGTCCTAAATCTATATATATGATCCTACGAGAGCTCTCTTCCCCCTTGGCTTAAGCAAGCACTAACAGCAAGGGAAGAAGAGATTAACTCTCCCCCTTCCTCCCTCTTGCTCTCTCTCTCCCTGGAAGCTCTCTCTCTCTAAAAGGGAAAGAAAAGGAAAGATCGGGGCTAGGAGACGTCGTCACTGCGCAAGGATCCGTGTGGATCTGCTCTAGAGGTCGTACTTCTGTATGGCTCGGTGTCCGTGATATTTTGCATCGGGCATAACAGATATCGTCGTTCCGCGCAAGGTGAAATCTGCAACCCGTAGTTAGGGGTTGGGTAATTAATGAATCGTTTAGAGCACAGATCTAGGATTCCATTTAGTCGGGTTCGGACAAATAAAATTTTTGTTATCCGCTGCGTTGTCCGTTGGTGTTGTGTGAAACCTTACAGTGGTATCAGAGCCAGATTGACGTTCTGGTCGGTGTATTAGCTCCGTATAGAACCATATTTTAGGGGCTAATTAAAATCTTCAATTGTTATTCATAGAAGGGGATGCTTGACATCTCCGTTCTTCCAGGAAGCTGGGCATCTCTGGAGCAAATTTTTTTTTTTTTTAAAAAAAATATTTACCCGTTTTGGGCGCATTGCGCCTTGGGAGATGCCCAGCTTTAAAGAAAATTTACTCGTTTTAAAATATTTGCCCGTTTTAAAATATTTTTTTTTAAAAAAATTTGCTCCAGAGATGCCCAGCTTCCTGGAAGAACGGAGATGCCCAGCATCCCCTTCTATGTGGCCTCGAGGATGAGTCCGTGGATCACCTGTTCGTATAGTGTACCTATTCACAGGAGGTGTGGGAGGGTCTTGCGAGGAGAGCCCGTTGTGCTCTACATCGTCAGCGAGAGGTGCAGTGCCTCATTGCATATTGGGGAAGGAGTTGGCCCATCAGAGGTGATCGGGTGGTTTGGTGGCTCATCCTGCATGCCACGCTTTGGTCTTGATAGGGTGAGCGGAACAATAGAATTTTTAGGAGGGAGGTCAAAACGGAGGCATCTCTTGTATCTTTCATTTGTGATATAGTGAGGGAATGGGCGGAGTTGAATTATAATGTGAGTTCCCTCAACTCCTCTCTTTTTGTTTGTTTGGGGGATTAACACCATCTTGGTGTGCTTTTTGTATCGGGTTTTTGGGCACTCTTTGGTTATACGTGTACATCTCCATTTTCTCTTAAAACAATAGTGGTACTAGCCACTTTCAAAAAAAAAAAATCTTTATTTCCATACATTTGGGCCTTGGCTACACGTAACTAGTGCAACAGTGCTCCCCAATGTACTTTCAAAAAAAAAAACAGTGCTCCCTAATGTTGATACGTAGTTAGAGGCTTCTTATGTCTTATTATGAGTTTAAATCATTGAGATCACAATCATCTTTCTAATGACTTTATGACATAACAAATATTTCTCTTATAATCTTGTTGTGCCATCCTGCCAACGTGGGTATCTTATAATTTTTTATACTTCATTTAAAAAACGGAAATAAGTCTTAATTTGTCTTCATTCATGATGCGTATGAGTGTCAAAATATTAGAGACGTGTAGCATTTTTTTTTTTGCATCAGACATTGCATGCAAATTACCTAAAATGTTAAAAACTGACAAGAAAGAAACACCTCATTTGTGAGGCACCCGCCTCACTGCTTAGGTGGTCCATTTAGGCAGTAGGGGTCCTACAGCCTTTCTTCAACTAGGTGTTCCAGCAGAGGAGATTTTCTGTCCATCTCAGTTGTTGAGGTTATGTCAGTTATACACAGGGAAGGCACCCATGACTTGGCCTCATGAGGCGAGCAGGAATCTTAGCACTTTCAATGAGGTGAGCAGATCCCTATTGCATTGGACCATAATATTACCTGAACAATTGGGGTTTATGAGGATGGTTACACTGTTGTTTCTGGGACTGGTAGGGACCATTAGGTAGGAGGATTTTTATTTACTTGTTTTTGGTTATCATACTCCATTGTTTTTCATGGATAATTTGACAGTTGTATGTTCACTTTCAACAAAAAAGCAATTTCCATGTCGTCATACACTGTCATAAGAAACACACCCTTCCAGATCATGTAACACATGAGACACTGGTCAGACTCAAGATATTAGATTTTGCAGTAAGAAGTGTGATGTTCATAACATATCTACATCTATGTTTGACTTTGTAGATCAGCTTCTGCTGCTTAGATTATATATACCAGGACGAAAATGAAGCTCCAGGGTGCAAATAAACTCTTCTAATTTGTTAATAGAAAAAGGTGATTCATTAAGATAAGCAGAACACTAATAAAAGATACCGGAAGTATGACTTCATGGGCAAACATGCATTCAGTTTGTGAGTAGGTCAAAACTACTGCGAAATTACAGAATCTGAGTTGTTTCTGGCATGGCATGATGAGAACAAAAGAATAGCAACATGATTGTTGATTTTTTAAAATGTTTACATGTTGTTATTTCCAACATAGTTCAGATTACCCAGATTACAATTGCTGACTTAAGTACTTATGTGAAAGGATCTCCTGAAAACACTATATATTCCTATTTTCAACTATCCATCATAATCGTGAGATTTTGTTCTTGTAAGAAAAATATGGTTGTTGATTTTTTGCACTTCTCTTGTGCCTCATTGCCTCTATGCAATTCTGTTAATGTAGAACTTAAGGAAAATGAAGTTGATGAACCATTCTCATCATTTAACTTTGGCCGAGTTCATAGCAGTGTATTATTCAAGAACGTCTCCGCATTCCTGCAAAAATTTTAATTCATCCGCTGGGACGTGAGTTGATGTTACATGAGGGGTATCATTGTTGTGTCTCTTCACTACCAGGTCATTAAAGTCATATCCATGGTAGTGCACTTTTAGGAACACTTTGGCTTCTCACAATCTCTAACTCATTGTGGTATATTGAAGTGTTCAAATTTTGTGTCAACACTGCCGCGTGCAAAAATGCATGTAGACATGCCAGCATTCATCTACTGGGAAAATTTCACATTCCATTAGATTCTATCTTAAGTGTGTTCATATCTATATAGAAATAATAATAATAATAATAACCATTCTCATCCGTGTATTTGAAGAATTTTCCTTAGATGTGAATTTCTCCTTTTTATCCCCGTGAAGTTGCATTTTGCTTGAAAATTGTTATTTTTTAGGATTAATTTCATATATACCCTCCTCACGTGAAAATATCAAAATTACCATCCTTAGTGGTCAGATATTATATATATCATCATTATTGATCAAAAGTTTCAAAATTACCACTAAATGATGAAAACACCTCCTAGAGTCTGTGGAAAGGTTTGGAGTTAATATGAACATTGGGGGCATTTTTGTTAAGAAAAGGCCTAATTTAAGAGCAAGACTGGTCTTTTGTTGCAAGCATGGGTGTGAATATGCTTGGTAATTGTTTCCTTCCAAGAGCCTTTTGCATATTCATGGTAACTCATGAGACAAAAGGGCCTAATTTAATAGGAAGCCTGGTCTTTTGTTGCAAGCATGGGTGTGGATGTGCTTGCTAATTATTTTTGGTGTCTCAAAGGTCATCTAACGGATTGCTCTTTGCTCTCATTTTCTAGCCATGTATGACAATATTGGCACCCAGCCTGGAATGCAAAGACCCCCACAATTAAACCCTCAAGCACAGCCAAATCCATTCGGAAATGCTTTTTATGGAGCAGGGCCGGGACTAATTCGAACTGGGTTGGGCGCATATGGAGAGAAATTCCTGGGATCAAGCTCTGAGTTCATGCAAAGCAATGTATGGTATTTGTTCATAGACGGTGCACTATCCTCATGTGGTTAACTAAATATTTAGGAGAATGGCATGGAACTCGTAATGTATTTGTTATTCTTTTCTACAGATTAGCAGGTATTTCTCCAATCCTCAATATTATTTTCAAGTAAATGATCAGTATGTCAGGAATAAATTGAAAGTCGTCTTATTCCCATTCCTTCACAGGGTAAAGTACCAATAAAATAAGCAACTTCATTTTTGTAATCAAGGTCCCTTTTACTTAATCTGTTCAATATTTTGAGAAGTCCTTTCCCCCCCCCTCTCAGGGACATTGGACAAGGATAAGTGAGCCTGTTGCGGGCAGGCTCTCATACAAGCCTCCAATTTATGATATTAATGCTCCAGACCTATATATTCCCTTGATGTCGTTTGGCACCTATGTAGTACTTGCAGGCTTCACATTGGGTCTTCTTGGAAAGTAAGTCGGCTGGAATAGCATTGCCTGCCTTTCTGTCTTGTCGTTTCTTGTCTTTATGACCATGCCCTCATTGTTCTTTCTCTCAGATTTAGCCCAGAAGCTTTAAGCTTGCAGTTCACTAGGGGCCTGGTTGGTTGGTTACTGCAGTTTGTGCTTCTCAAAGGATTATTGTATTCAATGGGAAGCGGCGAGGCACCGGTGTTGGACATTTTCTCATATGGTGGGTATGCTTTCACAGGCATCTCCCTCGCCATCTTAGGAAGGATCGCATGGGGCTATTCGTATTATTTCCTGATGCCATGGATGTGCTTGTGTACGGGGATCTTCTTAGTGAAGACCATGAAACGGGTTCTCTTCACCGAGATGAGAACATATGAGAAGCACTCTAGCAGGCACCACTATCTACTGCTTTTTATGGCCGTCGCTCAATTCCCACTTTTCTTCTGGCTCGGCAGCATTGGTGCCTGAAGCATATTTGGACCGAGTTCAACCTGTGACTTATAAATCTGTACTTTCTAAATGATCCATCTGTGTGCTCTTTAACTGTAGGAACAGTAGTTCGATCGAAGCTTAATGGAATGTCTTATATACTTGCACAGGTTCCAGACATGACTGAAGAAATCAGCTTATTATAAAATCTCTTACCATGTATGCTACCAATACAGTTCATTTGTGCAGTCGACGGGTAGCTTCCAAAGCTCTAACTTGAATAGATATGAATGATAGAATTGTGGAGTTCAAAGTATCCGGTCTTATGTGTTGCAATATAATAATTGAGCAGTCATTCAGCAGGTGATAAATGAGGTATCAATTCAGTACTCATTTCACACTTCTCTGCATATTCAAGTAATTTAAGATTTGTCATCCATGGCTGAACAGTCATGCTGATCACTTTGGGACGGGTATCAAGCATGACTCTTTAACCTATTGTGTATGTATCTCTCCTCCGCGAGAAATCGTGTGCACGGACACCAATGCTATCCGGACCCGCTTAAAGAAAGCTTAAAGTAGGTCGTGTGCTTATTATGATTGAAGTTGCCCTCCAAAATCTTACCAAACGCTATCCTACAATGGAGGGATTGCTATATGACTCTCTTCGATGCCTGCCGTTGCTCCCCACTCTGTATCAACTGTGTAATACTGATCAAACAATCAGGGGCTACTTGTTTGTGATTATAAAATATGATTAATTCCCTTTTATACTCTTGTCCTTGTCATTATGGGGTAATTGTTTTTTTTCTTTTCCCCTTTTTTATATGAGAGAAGATCCGCCACTGCCGGTAAGAGTTGTGCATGTGACAAAATCAGATTATTACATATGTCCAACGTCATCATTTGTCAGAGTTATTATTATTATTATTATTATTATTTTTACTCTATAGATGTGAAAACACTTAAGATGGAATCTAATGGAATGTGAAATTTTCTCGGTAGATGAATGTTGGCATCCCTACATGTATTTTTGCACGCGACAGTGTTGACACAAAAGTTGAACACTTCGATATACCACAATGAGTTAGAGATTGTTGGAAGTCAAAGTGTTCCTAAAAGTGCATCATCACGGATTTGACTTTAATGGCCTGGTAGCGAAGAGACACAACAATGATATCCCTCGTGTAACATCAACTTACGTCCTAACAGATGAATTAAAAATTTTGCAGGAATGCGAAGACGTTCTTGAATAAGACATTGTTATGAATTCGAATATAGTTAAATGGTGTCGATGCATCACAAACTTGTATCTCGACGGACGAATTGAAGGAGGACAAGACACCCCCTGAAGACATACGGCCTCTGGACGGGTCGCGGCAGCCCAGACATCAGAAGAAGAAGAAAAGGAAAAGAACAAAAGAAGAATAAAAGAAAGGGGTGTATCGACAACCCCATGGAGCCTTAGTCGGTAGTCCTCAATCGGCAGCCATTTAAGGCCCTGAACGGCAGCCCCTTGGGGCCTTAAAACGGTGGCCTCCATCCCCTTAACTGGTGGCACCCTCTTCACCTTCATCTGGCACGTCGTAAGCTGTTGAACCGGCAGCCCACTTTAGCCTCAACCGGCAGTTCTCGTGCACCTAAATCGGCAGGCCATCGAGTGCTCATCCGGCAGCACTCGAGCTACCCATCTGGTAGCCCCCAAGGGTTCATCCGGCAACCTATCTTTGCCTTAAACGGCATCCCTCACAACAGCCCCTCAAGGGCCCCTTAATCGGCAGCGCCCTCTTCACCTTCATCTGACAGGTAGTAAGCCGTTGAACCGGTAGCCCCCAAGGGCCCGTTCGACATCAAGCTACAATCAGTTCAGCAAGGGGCCTCACGTCCGTCTCCCCTGCACTCCTATAAAAAGGGGGCAGCATAAGGGGAGGGGCATCAGAATATAGAGAGAAAGGAGAGATACGAGGAGAGAAGGGAGACACCATGAAAGAGAAACAAAGAGGGGAGATACCTTCGTGCATAGAGAGACAGTCGCGCGGATGAAAAGAAGGAAGAGACAGAGGAAGAAGAGAGGGAGGAAGAGAGAAGAGAGGTGAGGTTGGGGGGGAGGAGTCAATCCTCTCCCCCACCTTGTATTTTCATGTTTTGCCCTTGATGTACTTTCTCTTTTTTTAGCTCCTGTTGCTTCGTTGCGAGACATGAACAAAATATATTTCTCATTTTCTTTTTGTTCTCTCATCACGCGTTCTTTGTTTATGACTGCATTGACTTCCCCAAATGGATGAATGAAATGTATATGTGAAAGGCCCCCGTGTAGTCTGTGTGCACGTAGTCTATTTCCCTCTACCCCATTTTGAACATGTTCACCCTCTTATGTTTCATTGTTTCTAGTTATTTTTTTTTTGGAATATAAGATAATTCATTCATTTAAAACGGACAGAAGATACAAGCGAAGGACAGAGCAGCCCAACAAACATACAAAGCCACCACCGGGCCACAACAACGATCTCCATACGGGACGATAGGATAACAAGCTGTGAACATAACAGTATAGAGATAACTCGCGGGAATGGGGATACTCGAAGACCCCGGAAATGGGATTGTTGCTGGAGTAGGAAGCATGCATCATCCTCGAGGAGCGCAAAGCTACCGAACCGCACTATCTGATGGCGGTGAGACAAAGGTATTCGGGAGGCCGTCACCGCGAAGGGTGAACGGGGTAGAAGCGCAGAGTTTACTTTCTCTTTGCTTACCATAGTCTATGAAATATGGATGTAAGGATTGATACGAAGGAAGACGAGTATATCTCTGAAAGGGGTCTAGGTCCGGAGTTTATCCAATACCATGGATATGGCCCTGAGATCCAGACCCTTGTGGACTGCGTTACTAAATTTTGTTGTGTGTGTTATGATGCCTCCCCATTCCGCTTCACACGAGATACAATTATGTTGTTTTGATGATGTAATTCTCATATTCCTCTGTTCATTATTTCGAGAATTTCTTCTTTTCAGGCTAATTCGACAGCCTCAATGGGGTTGATCCGGCAGCTCCCTGTGGACTAGATCGGCAACTTATTTTCTGGTGAATCGGCAGGCCCCACGTATCCTCATGCTTTCTTTAAGCTCAAGAATAACATGCGCTTCGAATTAAGTTGTCTGTCCCATCGGGTATTCGGCATCGTCGTTGGGAGTGTTGCCGCTTTAGGCGCATTCTAATAAATAAGGGACCATATTGGATTTTTGTTGACGAGCATCCGTTTCATACCTCCCAAAATATTTTCGGTCTAGGGGAGATGTTGTCGAAATTCCGTCGAAAATCCAACCAATAAATAAGCGAGTAGATGAATAACCACGACCGTATATAAAAAGATAAAAAATAAAAAAATTATACAAATAAATGATAACAATGAAACTAATAAGGGGAGGTCAATAATCATAGTAAATACATATATAAATGCATAATATAACAATAATAGTAATAATAAAAAAAGGAAGAGGGGCGTGGTGATCTGACATCACAGGTGCCGTGGTCCGGCACCAACAGGTGCCGTGATCTGGCACCACGGGTGCCGTGATCCGACACCACATATATTAAAAAAAAGAGAGCAGAAGGAGAATACAGAAATATATATATATATATATATATATAATATAAATAATCATGATAACAAATAAAGGGAATAATAATAAGAAAAAAATGAATGAAGCAATAATCACGATGATAAGAAAATGTAATAACAACAATAAATAAAAAAATCATAAATAAAAAAAATAAAAAAAGGGATGGCTGAAAGCGGTCGGAGCCTCGATCCCGACTTGTGACGCGATCGATGTCCTGACCGCGTTCAAGGACCGAGGGCCGTCTTAACCCGGTTGAAGTCACAAAACGGTGAAAAAATATAATAATAACAAAATCACAAAAAAAGGTAACGAATCTAAGCAAGAAAATCAATACAATAAAGAAGGGGGTAGAAGAAGAAGAATAAAATAACAAAATTTAAACAAAACAATGTACAATGGAACTGCAGTTGCAAAAAAAAAATATAATCAAATCGGTACAAGGATTATCACGAAGAAAATAAATAATAATAATAGAAATTAATAACATCTGCTCTGAGGTCCTCATCTCCTAGACCTTGGGCAAAGGGAACACGAATGATGCCTAATGCAAACCAGGTTTGGATTTCTGAGATGACCATGTCATGGTCGGAACCTGACCTTGCTGTAGGTCAACAATCTTTCAGATTTGATCCGTCTCTATCGATCTCTATCCCATCTTTTTCTCAACCCAAACATTAAACTATGCCGTATCACCGGCAAACACCTATTCGAGGGGTTTATGACCGATAATGTCGTACTTTCGACCCAGAATGGTCCCCAAATAAAAAAAATGAATGAACGAAGAGTGAGTTAGACGGTTTGAACACTATTGCCTTCGGCACGGGACGTCTCGTCACACTTACTTTCGGTCTATTTCTTTTCTTGTAATGATTCAAACTTCATGTTATAGGACATTTCTTCCTGGTGACTAATGAAAGGTTTTCTCCCTTTTTACATAGATGTAATTAACGTCGTGACTTTTATGATACAAAAGATTTTAACCTAGACTCGATATTCACCATCGTCTGATCAATCAGACAGCACGCACTAGCGACTCTAAGCCACCTCGATTTTTGAAATCCGAATAAATTATCACCTTGTGATTGTCACGTCTGCGCACAGAATAAAAAATAATAAAAAAATAAAATAACAAATCAACATAATAATAATAAATAAAAATAGTTCCCCGTGCAATCATGCAAATGCATGTAGGCATGCTATTTTAACCAATATATACATAGCATTGGATAAAGGTTGTAACAAAAAAAACATTGGATAGAGTTATTATTCTTTCTAATCAAAATTTTCACTTCGCATTTTATTTTTCTTTTATTTTACGGGAATTTAGTTGAGGCTGAAAATCAATATTCGACTTCCAATTTTTCCGATCTATTTTTGATTTAAACAATGGATACAGAACTCTTATAACTTATGAGAAATGGAAATTGGAACTTTGATAACTATAGAAGTCAGAACTGAAAGTAGTCGTTTTTACATCCAATTGTTTATTTTTGATAAGTAAAGGATCATTATATATATGTATATATATTATTATGTATACTATATATAAGGTTTAAATAATACATATTATTAATATATGGATGATTTTTAGACCAGTGAATGAGGTCCATCCTGCATCTAATGGTTACGGAGATAGTTAAACTATATTTTTCCTAAATTCAAATTTCATGTTTTTGTGTGATAAATGAATAGAATTTAAGTATTTAAATAACTTGTGGCCTTGTAAATTCCAAAAATTTAAAATTTTAAATAAGTATTTATTATAATTTGGAGGTAGGTGAGAAGTGGTGATATAACATTATTTAAACAAAATAAAGATGATGGAAGTAAAAACTTCGGTTTTTTAGTTTATTTTCATTTTTATTTTCTGATTTGGAAGGAAAAATAAGTGTGAAAGCATAAAACACAATTTTTTATTCTTATTTTCGATAATCTTTATAAAAATTGCTAAATGAAGAAGCTGCTTTCAGTTCAGCCCCACCGTTTGCTACAGAAGTTGACATCTAGATGGCTTTTGTGGGTCCCACTTTTTTGTGCAAAGCTCCCCGAGGGGGCACTGCTCCAGAAGCTTCATGCGCTCCAAGTCTTACCTTCCCCCACTATATAAATAGCCCTGGCAGCCTCCGCTCGTTTCCTGGTAGCCGTTTCCTTCCGTGACCACTGACCGGTTCCTCTCTCTCTCTCTTTCTCTCTCTGTTCCCGCCGCCGTCACCATGCCTCGCCGCAGCTCCGGTACGTTAAAATAAGTACCCTTTTCCTCCGTGTTTCTGGCTTTTCCGGGTGTCTGTTCTTACATTAGGTCCCTTCGTCTGTTTCCCTGGCGTGCTTCTAGGGTTTTCTTGTGCACTTAGGTTTTCGACGCTTTCGCATTGTGTGGAGCCCGCTCCTCTCTCTTGCCGCGGCCTCCCGACCTCTGAGGGCTGCCGCCTCTTCCTCCGGCGGTTTTTGTTTGTGGGCATCTTAAGGTTAACAATCTTTTTGTAGATCTCTAGGTTCTGAAGGGACGATGTGTGGTTCTAGACTTTTGGAGCTTTTAGGGTTCCCGAGGTCATAGTTTGTCACGCGTGGTGTGTTTTTCTGCTGTGCCTGCGTAATTGGAGGATGAGGGGGCGCGCACTACCTTTTGCGAACGTTTCTTTCTCTGGTTGTTGGTTCTAGCTGATTCGGAGAAGTGCGGACGAGTTTATGTAGGGATTCGATCATTTAGATGCTCATTTGCCGAGTTGTCAGTGTCTTTATGTTCGGCCATGCTGGAATTGCAGCGTGTCCTATGCCTTTGTGGAAAAGAAAAGAATTTTCTTAAACTGGGTGCCTTAAAAAAGCATAGTTGCGCAAATGGCTATTTTTCTATTAAATGGATGGCTTTTTGTAGGGGTATAAAGTGAATAAAGGGCATTTTGTCTTATTCTTCTGTAATGGATTCTCGACGTATCATGCCCTTTCGTATGCATCTCTCGTGACTTTTGTGTGTGTGCACTATTTATATTCTGGTTACTTCTCTGATTTTCATCTTAAAAATAATTTCTGTAGGTCGCTCTGCTCCTCGCGCCGCTCCTCGTCCTGCCCCAGTCCGCAACCCTCCTCAACCAGGTCATGCATGCGCAACGATTTCTATAATTGATTGATTGACTGGAGTGGTTATTCCTTATGTTTCTTATGACTATTGTACAAGAGTGATGAGCTTCAATTGTACCTTTGTCACCATCATCCTAGTTAAAGTTATTGAGATGCCCAGATGCTCCCTTCAGCCTCATCCACGAATATCCATGTGTTTGAGGTGACATTCTTTTTCTAATTAGGAAGGAAATGTCAGAGAAGGAAAACACAGCCAACATATAAAACAAGGATTCAGGAGGTCCCACCAACCATGAGTAGGTAATATATGAATACTAGCTGGTAACAAATGTTTAGCTTAGTTGTTGGCTTTCCTAATCATGAGAAACAAGAAAAAGTTGTAGCTTTTAATTATCATAGACAGTAGGACTTTAGAAATCATTCAGAGAAGGTATCTTCCAATGCGGCAATGCATCACGTTATTGAAATTGCATTTCAGATGAAAAAGACATTATTGAAATTGCATTTTAGAAGAAAAAGGCAGTAACAGATATAAGTAACAATATCACTGGCACAGAAGGCTACAACTTAGAAGCAACTAGAACATCTAGCAAATTATTGTAAAATACCATTTCTTTTAAACATTAAGAACACATGATTTTTGTGTGACAAAGTAGATGGTAATTTGAAGCCACTCAATTAAAAAGACATACAGTTTTGTTGAGAAAGAGGGGTGAATAAGGTGCAAAGCAAGATAAAGTATTTTTTGACCAGCCAATCTCACCTCAGCACATAGGTCAGTGAGGCATAGTACTGATGATAAGTATCATCTACTGTTGAAAGATTCTTTTGTCAAGGTGAAGCCTGTAATTGGGTTGTTCATTGTGCTACTTAGAATCTGAAAGAATTTGGATGCTTTTTTGATCAAGAAGGCAATTCTTTTGCTGCTTTGGATGTGAAAGGCCAAGTTCTTTGCTTTGAAATTATGGAGCTACAGGGGATTTTGCACTTGTTCTCTGATCTGTATTCTGCTATTTAAAATTGACAAATGATAGTGTAAAAACCCACCACTTATCCTTATCAAGGATCCTTAACTCTATTCTGTTACAGGTTCTTTGGATTTGGCACTTCCGTTACATGTGCTGAGTATTGTTAGTGCTCTTATTATGGCGGATACGGGTCATGTTTAGATAATTTGGTAATATCCTTCATGAGGAGGAAATGAAACATTTTACTTCAATAAAAGTGTTACAGAATTGGATTTACATTATACATAGAAAACTGATACATGTTCAATTATTTCTGTTTGTATCTTATCATTTTTTTAAAATTTTTTCTTATGTTCTTTGTTACTCACAATTCTGTTTTTGTATAAAGAATCCTTTTTTGCTTCCTATTGTCTTTTACTGCTGTTAGATAGCAAGATTATCAGAATTAGCTCCATGCAGATCTGTTTCTCGATCAGAGTTGATTCTTTGATCATGTTTCCTTTGGGATGCGTGGTACTAAATGCCTATGCCAGTTAGCAATTAAAGTATCTATAAACTTGGTACACTACAAGATTCTGAAATTTTGAAAGCGCACTTATCTTGGCTGGAACTATTTTAGGAAACAGGTTATTCTATACTTGCATCCATATTTTGAGTTTTTCTCTGGTTACTTGTGTACATAGAGGCTATGATGCAAGGAAGTTGTGTCTTGTTGCTTATAGCTTCAAAGTACATTATTTCATAATAGGCATGGCCTTCTGAGGAATTTGTTTCTCTGTCACATTTAACCACAATTGCTAAGGTGACCAAGGTGAGACACCTAAATGGCCTACTGCTTTGCTGCTTAGGCGACAACACAAGGTGCCTAGGTGAAGCCTATTTCACTCATACATTTTTATGAATAGTATATATGGTAAACATTATTTAACTCTCCCCTCATGTTTGTTGGCTGGTTTACTTTTAATATGGTTTGGTCATTATTGGAGAACCAGTTTGCTATGAAAATCTTGATTTTGAAATGTCTTTTAAAATTTACTAGGGCATAATTGTCACTTCCCTCCAATTTTCTTTGGAGTCTACATATGGGACCTGAAAGATCTAAATTTTGATTCATTGAAAAATAAGTAAGGAAAATAGTGAGAAAGGGACCTCAGAAACTGATGCAATATTGTTTCACTAAAGGATGGTAACAACAATATTAAAAGAAAGTGGAAATAATTGCTTGTCCTTTATCTCCTAGCAAAGAAAAGAAAGTGGAAATAATTGCTTGTTCTTTTTCTCATCTTCTATCAAAAGTCTGTGATGTGACTTGAACCTTCTCTTAGGACAGTCTGCCTGTCAAGTTTGAGTGGGCAAGCGAATGGATTCACATCGGGATTCCTACAAGCCCAGTGGCGGAGCCAGAAATATTTAAAAGGCGGGGGGGGGGGGGCAAAATATAATTAATATAATAAAAATTATTTATTTTCATTCAAATAGAAGATATTTTACAAGTGAGTTATCCACGACGGATCTTCATATTCTGAAAGCGTTACATTATTGTCTTATTGTCAATACTCTCGAATGTCTCATTCTCAATATATGTCACAAAATTATCCTTCATCCATTGATCACCACAAAAATTACTTCAGCTTCAAAATCAGGTGCAGTGTTACCGACGAGTAGGAGCTGGCTTTGTATTATATACTCGGGATAATGAATCACAAATAGGAATAACTGAGAGGGAGAACCAGGTTAAGCTACTGAGACATGTAAAATTCTCGCGATTGAAAATACGCGAAACAAGAATTAAAAAGAAAGATAAAATCAAAGTCCTGAATGAAATGCCTTCCCCAGGTAAAACCCTATGGTAAAGTCCTACGATTCCAGTAAAAGTCACCAAATAGATAATAGGAGAACTGAGCAAGGGAGAAAATTCACCGTATTGACATAAAAACTCGTTAGAGTGGAGTGGGGTGGGGGGGGGGGCAGACGTGCGGATCGGAGAGACCTTTTACAAGACTGCAAATCAACCATGTGCACAGCCTGATAGTCTTTTTTTTATTTATGCTCAACCATCAAAAAATAACCCTATATAGCTACAGACAAAGTTTCTTAGTCGACAGTCGCAATACCTTTTTACGGTTCTACTGTGTTGCTTTTATCCTCTTTGCCTCTTTTAGACTTATATCTTACAAAAGAAAATCTCCATCGTCGATTTACGGGTAAACAACCAACCAATAAATGTGGGTGATAAATACCTATCATCAGTAGATATTTTAACTTAATCGTAAAACCTAGATATCTACCATCGATAGACATCTAATAGGCCCCAAAAACCCAATAGGGGTGGGGGGCAAATGCAAAGAGAGAGAGAGAGAGTAAAGAGAGAGAGAGAGAGAGGAATTTACCAAGTCAAGGGGGGGGGGATTGCCCCCCCCACTGTACAAGCCAATTTCACATTACAACGTAGATATCCAAAACACCCTCACCTAGTCAGGTGTTGCAAAGAAACCACCCAAAAGGTACCTACCTTTTCCAAGGTGGTCAAGGTGTTAAATAAGATAGCTAAATGGTACAAGGGTGTGCTAAGGCAAGCACATATTTTCTGCCTTGGTGACTTGCCTTGTCCATCCATAATGCTTTGTCACTGTCACCTAGGCATTTGCCTAGATGGCGCCTTGGAAACAATGGTATAAGCTTCACCTGTCATTCTTCTTATTGTTTTTTTTCTTTGTCGCTTGTATAACATTGGATACTTACGATGAGTTTGAAAATCGAATGTTAGCTTGTCATGTAGGCTTGCATGCATGTAATTTGCCAAGACCGTTAATGAAGTCCCAATGTGTTGGCAAATTCTTTAGTGGAAGTGCCACCAACAGACACATGTATATTATAGTTAGTTAAATTTGTTATATATATACATATATCTATATAGTTTTTTATACCCCCTTTTCCTCGGATACAATTTGATCTTTCTGAGGCCAAAATCTCAACTTGTACCTGCTCTCTTTGTCATTTTTTGACAGAAGGAACTTGTTTACTTAAATGAAGGTCGCCAAGATCCACCTTAAGGATCAAACGAGTCCCAGGGTGCATCTAATGTAGATTGAGTGTGAGGAAAATATCCAACTGAGTCCCAGATGCATCTAACTGTGCGTGTGCGTGTGCACATGCATGTGTTTCCCATGGAATAGTGGTTTACAAATCTCAACCCAATATATTAATAGGGTGTTTGGTTACATTTTCCCCCTTTTTTCTCTTAAATTTAAAAAAGAGAGTAAGAGATCCTCTAACCCTGTTTGGTGTTCTCCTCTTAAAATTTAGGGAGAGAATTTCATCCCGTGTAAATCTTCCTAAAAAAGAAATAAGTCTAGATCAATTTTTTTTTGGACTTATTTTCTTTAAAACACGACGCCTTGGGACTTTCCCTCCCTCCCACTCACGACCCCCTCCCCTCCCCCGCGGCTCCCCAGCGCCCGGCGACCCCCTCCCCCCGTGGCTCCCCAGCTGCCGGCGGCCCCCCTCCCCTCCCCCGCGGCCCCCTCTCCCTCCCCGCGGCCGGCGACCCTCGCCCGCGGCTCCCCAGCGACCGGCGACCCCCCTCCCCCCCCCCTGCGGCCCCCCACCCCCGCGGCTGGCGACCCTCCCCTCCCTCGCGTCCCCTCTCCTGGATCCGGCTCTCTCCCTCTCCCGACGTTCACTCTCTCTCTCTCTCTCTCTCCTGACGCTCTCTATCTGTCGGAGCTCTCTCCCTCTCTCCCGGCACACCCTCTCCCTCTCTCTCCTGACTCTCTCCCTGCAGCAACCTGCCCGTTGAGTCTCTCTTCTTTGGCAACGCCATCCAGAGCATCCACTCGGCCGAGGAGGCGGGGAAGGTGGTGACGCGGGACCTGCGGTGCTCGGCGACTCTGCTGCACCGAAGCGTGGCGGCGTACTGGTGGGAGAGGGTGCGGGAGGTGGTGGCGGAGTGGGAGGGGGCGCCGCCCAGACGAGGTGGTGGCGGAGTGGGAGGGCCTGCTCAGGCGGCGGAGTGGGAGGGGCCGCTCCTGCCTGCATCGTCCCGACACGGCCACCGCGACGCCACCCTGCCGCTCCCTCCCGCGGCCGACGCCCCCTTCCCACACCACTCCACATCCTGCCCTCCCCTCTCAATCCTCTCGGCGCAGCATGTCAAACATGTCAATATAATTTTTAAAATTACGTTAGATTTGTCAAGCAGGTGGCTAACGATTTACCTCACTTTTAAAATTTGAGTCAAAAATTGACGTGGATTAATTTTTTAGAGAGAAATAACTTTGAAAAAAAAGTGTTCCCAAATATCCTATAAGCCTCCTTGGCCGTGGGTCATAGATTCCCATTGAAAGTAGCGAATCAAAGTTGTGGGACCCAGTAGTAAATGTCACATCTGCTCCATGAAATATCTACGTTTCACTGGACGCCATTTATATTAACTATCGTGAATCATATATTAGAATCGTAGTTCCCCTTTAGTTTTGCATTGATGAAGACTGATTTCTCGTTTTCTTTTCTGGAACAGTGAGTCAAGGCCCCCCTCCTGCTCCTGTCCCAAGTGGTGGCGGGTCTATTCTTGGGGGCATTGGGTCCACCATTGCTCAGGGTAAGTAGCATTCGTTTTTTGTTTAACCACTGTTCCGATTGTTTTCTACTAGGTTGTCTTGCTTGTATGCCTTTTATTGGTTTCTCAGAAAAAGTTATCCATGTCCCCTGCTCAGCTTGGTGCTTGTCTTCTTCTCAGGCATGGCCTTTGGAACTGGTAGTGCGGTTGCTCATAGAGCCGTAGATGCTGTTATGGGCCCACGAACCATCCAGCATGAAGTTGCGGGCTCAGAAGCCTCGCCTGCTGCTGCTGCCGCACCCATTTCTAACGCTGCTGGTGTTGATGCATGCGGTATTCACTCCAAGGCTTTCCAGGATGTAAGTAATTGTTTCACCATCGGACCTTTGTATCTCTATTTGCTCCCACCGGGAGGTGTTTGTCCCCGCTTTCCCCTCCCCTAAAAAAAAATAAAAAAAAAATCGAGAGCCATTTAACTGTAGACTGTTGCTGGCAACCTTTTGAAGCGATGGGTCATTTGACATGAACTGCTGGAGTGTGTTCTGATTACAAGTTGATGTATTACTTGGCATGACTATCATCTGCAGAGAATAATAATATGTTGATAGCCGCTGACCAAGTTATATGTTCTATTCTTTGGATTCCATACATGCATTCCTAACGTGTTGCTTTGCCTTCCCCCCCCCCCCCCCTCCATTTGGTTGTGCAGTGCATCAATAGTAATGGAAGTGACATCAGCAAATGCCAGTTCTACTTGGACATGCTGAACGAGTGCCGCCGTGGCTCGGGTTCCATGTTGAACGCTTAATCGAATGCGGCTTGTCTCATAGCGTTCATCTCACTTTTGTTCTTCTCGATTATTTCAATGACGTTTATGAACACACTGTTGAGGCACTTGTGGGATCGTGAACTATGCTTAAAATAATTATCGATGATGATGATGCCGAGAATAATGTTTGCATGAACGGTAAAAAAAATCTTTTTCTATGCTGCTGTGTTGGGCAGGTTGTGTGATTGTCTCCTTTTTCTTTGATTTTGGGATACGTAATTTATGATTTATCCTCTCTCAAAAAAAGAGTATGATTTATTTTTTTGCTTTTGATGATGAAGTCCTGTAGGGGACCATGGATGATGAATCTTTGGAAACAGGTTGCAGGAGAGGTATCACAGTTTTTTGGTACCTTCTTCCACCACATGCATCTCTGGATTTTGTCCCGTCTTAATTTTTTTTTTTCAAAAACCAATTGTCTTGTGTTGCTCCTCCCCCCTCTCCTCCATCCAGGCGACCTTCTCTGTCTCGATGATCCCCTTCTGGCAATTCCCCCCATCTGTCACTGGCAATCCTCCCTTTCACTTTCTGGTCTTTTGCCATTCGGTAGCTCTCCAGGACACTCCAACCTTCGAAGCCACTTGTCCCTCTCTCTGGACTCTTTTACCACCCAGGGTGTGCGGTGCCGTTGGTCCTGGCCATATCAGTTTTTCCGACGGCACCACGATCCGGGTTAGCGAGCACGGAGAGACGGGGTGCGCCTGCCTGGGGTCCACACGAACAGGTCTGGAGGTTGCTTGCCAAACTAAAACTCGAACGGTGGGGTTAGGGGTTATTTAGAAAACTAGATGGAAATGCTTAATTCTTTTGGAAAAAATCGATTCCACAAAGTCAGCAATTTCGGAAAATAAATCGTTGTGGAAAACCTTACATGTTACTTGGGTCTAAAAAAACACTATAATTTTTTTGGTAGATCTAGGGTTTTCTTTTTGTTGGAAAAAAAATCAATTTCATCTTGTATTCTTTGTGGATCTCTCTCTCTCTCTCTCTCTCTCTCAAGCTGAGACTTGAACAAGAAACGCAAATAAGATTTGATTTTTTTCCAATAATTTTAGTTATATTAAGTTCTTCATAATATTTTTTAGTGTGGGAAAGAAAAAAACTTTATTTAAAAAATCCCCAACACCTGAAATGCAGATTAGGAACTTGTGATCGTTTCACTCGACTTGGAATCTCAGGACAACGGCGAGGGATTCTCTCGCTTCTCTGATCAATTCGATTCTTCCGTTCGATTTTCAGTGCAATTACCCACAAGAGAAATCCCTGAACAGATAAAAGCCGTCAGGCGTGGAAACGTGGAAGGGAATGCGGCGAAGATGCACTGCGGGCGCAGTTTTATGATCACAGTGAAAGATTTTGAAGGGCTGTTCAAAGAAAGGCATATTAAGCAAAGTGCCATGGCTTCTTCGATCTGCCTTCTTCCGCACGCACGCAGGAATTGTCAATGGCGGCATAGTAGTTGTCGGTCTACGTTGATGAGAAGAAAAGAAGAAAGCTTTTCCATCTTCCTCCTTTGTTTTTTTTTTAAAAAATTCATTACAATTTTCTTCTTGCGCAACACATACGAAGATCATTAAATATTTGTTAGTTAAGGTATCTATAATCATCTGACGCCATTTTGACTAGTGTGACCCGTCATCTTCTTATGCAATGTTAGACAAACAAGTAGGGAGCATCGTTGTTATATCACATGGGACGAGCAAAAGAGGGCGTCGAAAACAGATAAATATTTCTGTTAGCAGTCCGATGATTCCACATTTCAGCCCTATCCTCTTATAAAATTATTCAAAATTATCCTCGTATCTCTATTTTTATCGTAGCATTTCTAAAATCTTTAAGAAAATAGTCGATGTGTCTTTTCTCAAGATTACAGAGATAATTTTGTTATTTTAAGGATATGGACGGGTAGGGAGTCTAGGGACATGATACGATGGATCTTTTATTAAGATTTTTTTAAATTATAATAAATATGATAAAGGTAAAAATACAAAGATATTTTTACAAGATTTTAAAGATATAAAGATAATTCTCTCTTAAAAAAAATATGTTATGGTGTCACTATTTTTTTTATCACATATTAGTCAGACACAGGGTGTATGCGATTTTGGTGACACGTCGACAAGGGTCCAACAGGGGCGTGCAATTTCACTTTCCACAGCACGCGTTCTTCTCAAAGGTCTCTCTGATAAACGAATAAAGGAGGAATAAAAAACCGTAACCCGAAGAGTAAGAAAAAATATAGATCGATAAGACGGATAGATTTTTTCACCAAAAACTTAAAAATTTCTAGAATAACTAGTTCTAATTAAAAAGGTAGAATTAACTATTCTACTTTAACCCAGACACGTGTCAAAAGTAAAAGATTGAAAAATTAAAAATAATTTACCTGAATTTAAGTTAACCCGATTTTCTCTATTTTGTTACGAAAGAGACCCAAAATAAACTCTTCCCTTTGCCCTCAGACACCGAGTTGGACGACGATCGATGGCCGCATCAAACTCCTTTGGTAGGCGATCTGACGTGGTGTGAAATGTAATAAAAACATCGTAAAATTCTACACAACGGGTGTATTATTTATGTTTGGAATTACTTTGTATTGTTTCTTTGTTGCTTGAAGTGCTGCTTAATTGCTGGATTTTACGACTAATTAACCCATGTGACATTCTTTTAACATATTTTGGTTCAAACCTAAAACCACCAGAAACCAAAGCTAGAGATGTTTAAAACAAAACAAAAATTGTTTTCCATGGATTTTAAAATTAATGTTTTACATTATTTTATGACACACCGAAGCTCCGGTGTTGCTCCAGCTACAATGTTTCACGTTTCATGCTATCTGGGCCATCTCAGACGCAGGAGCCAGACCTTTCAGTGCGTGATTTCAACAAGAAAATGAAGTGGCTCTTGAGTCATTAACTGAATATAAGCTAGATGATCAACTCCTATCAATCCCAAATTTAAACAGTTATTTGATGAAACCCAAGGGGCATAATCCATCTAGCAGGCGAATCCCTCGCCATTTCGACATTATGCACAAGGCCTTCCCGATTCCCGATTCGAATTACGAAAGCATGTTTACACAATCGGAGATGAGGAGCTGACGGCCGGTCGGAAATTATTTGTTCATACTACGACCAACTTCATAGCGGCTGGCTTCATGATATTCCCACGGCATTCTGCATTTAATGCAAAACATGATATGCCTAACACCAGATTATTGTTCTCCCACTCGGTAAAAAGCTTGTGGCTGTACCTTTCTATGACTTCTGGGATGTGGGCATGGCCAGTGACACTCCCTGGCTTGGCAAATCCTTCCACTGCTGGGTAATTGTCTTGATCTGTGTGAAGAACTGTACCCCAGCCTTGCCTGCCAAACCATTAGACACACAATAGCTTTAGAAGATGATGTAGGCTCTACCATGTGGAGTGCTAAAAGTATGGTGTCAGTGGAAGTGCAGCAGGGGGAAATCGCCGCACCGTAGAAGTTCAAGTCGCCTGCAAAAGATGCCTTGGAGCCAGTAAATGAGAAGAATGGCAGTGGAACTGGAATTGGAACGTTGATGCCAACCTAGAAAAATTTGCATGTGACAAGAGAACTCAACATATTATCTCCATCAACAGCCTAAAATGCATAAGGAGGCAACCAAGTTCAATCTCAGTTTCAGTGTCCCCTTTCATGTTCATTGCCTTTCTGAGGCACTACATTTCCAACCCTTTAAAGTGATGAGCTATTCTTTATCCTGTAATCTGCATGGTAGATAGTAACTAACCTGTCCTGCTTCAATCTCATTCTGAAATTTCCTCGCAGAAACCCCCGATGTAGTGAATATAGATGCTCCGTTTCCGTATCTGCAACAATAAGATGGTAAAGATTTACGGAACACAAGACCAGACCAACGAATAAGAGAGTCAAGTGATAGGATGGTAAGGCAGAATACTTGTTCTCATTTACAATCTTGATAGCCTCTTCTAGGTTGTCAGCCTGTTGGTAAAACATTGTTAGCACATGCTATCACCCAAAACAAAAATGAAGCACAAGAATAAATTCTTATCATTCATGGTTTGTTACCTGCATGCATAGGAGGACAGGGCCAAAAATCTCCTCCTGTTCATGTGCAAGAACATAAGACTCCATTGGATCACAAACTTCGTTATGAAGGACAATGTCATGTCAATGGCAACTTGTCCTTTTGATGATAAAATTATTTTCATGAATTCCACCCATCCCAGAAAACAAAACCAAAAAAGAAAGAAAGAATGACAGAACAGATAAATATACCTCGTAACATTTCATGTTGGCTGTAACATCAGATAAGATGGTTGGTCCAACGAAATTTCCATCCTTATAGGAGGGAACCTAGAGTCCAAGAAATCATGACACTGCTCAGATCTCATTAACAATCAGAAAGTGTGTATTTGATTCCAAGCATCTTATGCAGAACACACGGCTGATATTTTACTATTCGTTCCATTGCATAAAGGTTGTCTCTGAAATTAGAAAGCATTTTTTGAAAGTGATTGAACTGAGCTGCCTTAGAATCATCTTTTTGTTTATAATGCATGAAGGTTCTGTCATTGTTCTAAATTACACTTGGTTTGCAACTGATCAAACTAAGCTGCGTTAGAATCATCTTCTTTCTTGATAATGCAAGGCAAAAAATCCCGAGCAGTTGGTCTTCACTAAGGCAACTGAAAATCCTGAATCCTCTGCATTCATCGTACAGAGGATATGAAAGACCAAATAAACAATTACCACAATATCTCTCCCATCAAGAACAAGTCGAGCACCACTATCAGCACCACTTTGGATCAGGTTGCAAATGCGCTCCTTGGCCTGGCAGCATGACAAATCAAAAGCTTATACTTTTAAATAGGATGTGTAGATTATCTTTAAGAAGAAACAAAGACTTTATATGAGAAAAATTCTTCTGGTGCAACAATCATTTCGAAAAGCACGAGAATTAGCATTCAGCAATGTGGCCAACATAAATTTAAAGATGATTGAAGTGTATAAGCATTTAATTCTCATTGGGTATCTGCATGGGCTTGGATCTTTTGATGTATAACAAATCAGAACATACAAACTTCTATCTTTACGTTCATCAAACTTAAATTTACCAAATCAGAAACATATTTCTAATCTTCATTGAGCAAAAATTTTCAGAGGGGCAGAAGTAATTTTGAGGAAAAATTTTTGGAATGAAAAATAAGAAGCATCCATTTTACAAGTAACCACTCACACTACTTTGTGCAATCAAGATAGAAGCATGCCCTTCAAAGAGCATTACTAAAAGAAATCACATGAAATGGTCCAGCTGTCCAATTCCAACTCAAATGTATTTCAAGTACACAGCCAGACTGATCACCACACCATAATTTCAAGAAATAATTGCAGAGTGATATAATCTGTGGCATTCAAGAGCCAATTGTAAACATAAATTAAGGATAACCTAATTTCAGTAATGACCTAGTCAAGGCCCCAAAAATTCCTAATAATACAACCTTAGCTCCTGCTGAAAAATGACCGATCTCTACATTCCTCAAGTTTCTTGCCCATTCTCCAACAATAAACGGTAATTTTCCTCTCGTTTGCTCTACATCCATTCCTTTGTAATGCCCTGTCGTTTCATTCTGTCCATATTGCCCTTGACTACAAGGGATAAATAATGAACATGACATTTAGTTGGCTCCTATAACAGGCAGAAAGAATTTAAGAGAAAAAGGAAGAAATTCAATGGAACGAAACATAAGAAATGGCTCCAATAACCGGAGCAAGTAATCTGAGAAGAAAAAGAATATGGTATTGAATGCTTAGAATGAGAAGAGTAGACAGACTTTTAACTAGTAATTTCACCGATTATAATGTTCCAGCAAAGGCAACAATGATTTCAAATGTATATCCCTCATGCAAATGAAGTATTACATTCACTTCAGCTAAGCAGTCTCCTGCTTTCTGTTTCACAAACTTATATCTTACATATTCCATATGCGCAATGAAAATGACAACGAAACAGCAGTAAGTGCAGAATACCATAATTTATTGACATGGAAAAACCAACATCTTTGCACCTATAGAATCTCCTCAAATCTATGCATGTAAAGTGGTCAAATTAGTCATCATATGAGATCATCCAAACTATAAAGGGTCAAATCCATTCACATGAAATTTGCACCTGTCGACTGATCACTGGACCAAGGTCTGTCCCAGGTTCAATTCCAGCATTTACTTTCAGTGACTTGGCACGCTTAACAAGTTCATCCTCCCTGGTAAAATGTAGGGTTAGAACAGTGGCATTCAACCATATCCTTCACCTTAAATTGCATTACTTTCTCTTAGTTGATAACAAGTATAAATAGGCAATTAAGAAACATAGTGGGGCAAGAAGGAACAGTATGGAACCACATACCATGGCTTTGAGTCTCCAACAAAAACAGCCGTGCTAAGTGCCATACATCTCTGGCCTGCAGCACCAAATCCAGCAGCAACAAGTGCATTTAAAGTAGCATCTACATTTGCATCAGGCATGATTATCGCATGGTTTTTTGCACCCATGTTTGACTGAGAAAATAAAAAAGAAGAACTCAGGCTTCAGATAATTGCATCAGGTACATAAAGAGACATCTCCAATGTGTGGGACATACGTGCCTTTATCTGTGTGTATGGTACCATGATAGAGATAGAGAACACCAAAATTTCACTAATGAATGAAGACTTGCCTGAACACGTTTCCCCTTGGATGCAGCTCTAGCGTAGATGTGCATACCAGCCTTAAAGCATACAAAATAAAGAACATTAATTTTATTCTTCAGTGACCCCAAAGATTCAATCCAACAAGCATTAGTGTTTTGAAGAGGTACATTATCAGATGCCTAAAGAAGAATAAGAGAATCCTTGACAAAGTTATATAGCATCAGGTTCAAACAATAAAATGAAAGAAACATCGTGCCACTATCTCCTGAGAAACGATGCCATAGAAATCTCCAACTCAGAAAAGCTGCTTTAATCTGGGAAAAAAATACGATTGTGACCGTAGGGACACATCTTCACATGACATAATCTCATTCATTACCTTCAGGGGTCATCTGAATCCACAAGCCAATTCAGCCACATTTTGAATTGGAAGATCTAATAGTCCAAGAACTTGCCTGAGTTTTTGAACTCCCTAGACTTTGACAATGAGAATTTAATCCTCCAAAACATCAACTTTCAAAAAAATAAAATCCTCCATGACATCAAAGAATATGTTAAATCACTAAAAATTTACTGGACGGTGACGAGGTTTCATGGTAAAGCCTTCAACATGACATTTCCTATACAAACATCAGAGAATATCATCATATAATTTCCATCACAACAACCAGTTACTTCTTCCATTTCCATATAGTGGTGAATATAACAATTTTTTTCTTCAGGTGGAGGAACATGAAATTGCGTGTTTTTACCAAAATGACACTTCATTACAGTTAAAACATAAGATTGTTAAGAAGAAATGTTCCAAAGTACTCACAGTATTAGAACCAACAAATGAAATGGCCTTGATATCATCATCATCACAAATGTTGTTCACAGTTCCCTGTACAATTGGAAATACTCCAATTAGCATAATGCTATTTAATTTTGAACAGCATGAAGTATAAAATAGTTTTTATGTTAAATCTCATGAAGGAAAACAAAGATCTGGCCTCAAAATTACAGAAAAAACAAAGTAATACATATGCCAAAACGTACAGCAGTTCCATGGACAATGTTCAAGACACCATTGGGTAAACCAGCTTCCATTGCCAGCTCTGCAAGCATCATAGCAGCCCCTGAAATAATCCATCAGAAAAGTTTGTTACTGATTATGCAGATTAAGAAAATGATTTTTCCTTCATGCTGAGGAAAGGAAGAGTTATCGTGTAGAAATAGTACAGCTGGACCTGAAAACTAATCTGATAATAAGAATTCATACAGAAAGGGAGGAATAATTGACAGTTTAAAATCCTTTTGTAGACGTTTCAATTCTCAATGCTTAAGCAATATTATTCTAGGATATTGGACATGTTTTATATTCCTCTTACTTACAGGCGTGATGAGACATCTATCTTGCAAATCCAAGCTGAGAAATGACAGCCTTTCCACACTACATTCAGACTTGCACATTATACTCAAAATCAACCTTATTCAGGTGTTCTAAAGTCATATTCTATTATTATTATTTTCTCTCTGAAGTACTCTCGATTATACAATAAAAAAGAAAATTCATTCCTCCACATAAAGCTGGGTATTGATACATTGCTGACATCAAACAAACAATTATCACTCTTTCCAAGCATTTTCCCTTTCATGTAACATCTGCATTACCATACTTCGAAGGATTTATGTATCTAGTAGGAAGTCACAATCTTCTACTAGTTTCTGCACAAAGGATGAAGTAAAACTTAGCATATCTAAAAAGTCATATTTTGTAGTCTATGCCGACACCATGCATTGCAACATAAAGAACCATCAATAATCATATGCAAACAAGTAGAGAGGACTTCTTATTAACATTGGATAATACTGAAAACCCGAAACACAAGTTCCAGAGAAACAAAGGGATACAGAGTGGCTGCGGGATGCCCACCTGGATCTTTCTCTGATGGCTTTAATACAAATGTATTGCCGCATGTGACGGCCACTGGGAACATCTGCAAGTACCATTCACACAGTTTTATAGAAGTCCTTAGAAAAGCTGAGGTCAGCACAGAAAATTTAAGCTCCTCAAGAGATATAGAATGAAATAACCATTCCAGGAGAGACATATTTACTGACAAAAAGCATTTAGGAAGGAATGCGTATGCTTGGATGAAAGTCAAGCACAGAAGGGAAGTGTGTGTGTGTGTGTGTGTGAGAGAGAGAGAGAGAGAGGTTCAAACTCAGGTGTCATACATACCCACAGAGGAATCATTGCAGGAAAGTTAAACGGGCATATCCCTGCACAGACCCCAAGGGGTTCTCTGATGCTGTAGGTGTCTATCCCATGGGACACATTGGAGACAAATTCACCCATCTGCACGGTCGCCATTCCACAAGCATGCTCCACTACCTCTGCAAGGTCCAGACACAGACGAATCACACACCAACCATAAAAATGACCACCTGCCCCATCATGATCTCCCCAACGAAACTGAGACTCTAAATCCATGAGCAAGATCTCAAATTTAGCTAGACTCGCTAGGAAGGAGCAGCCAAAAAAAGAACTCAGAATCTGAAAATCTGATGCTGAAATGGACATTGCAGATGAGTCAAGTAGAAGCCCACAGGCGGCAACCCCACATCAAATCTTTCTGTTGTATAAGCAAGCAACCGAAACAAGAGGGAACCGTAGTTGCAGAAGCCGACCTAACCCACGGAAGACATCTCCCTGGGCATCCCGGAGAGTCTTCCCCTGTTCGGTTGTTATGTTGAGAGCCAGCTTGTCCTGGCAAGAACACGAAAGAAGACACCGTCAAAATCCGAGGCAAGCCTGATGATCTAAAGAAAGGGAAGAACACAAATCCAAAAGAAGACATTAGAGGGAAAAGACATCGATTCCCCGGGAGACGCTCACCATGTCCCTTCGGATGAGCTCCTGGAGCTTAAACATGATCCGCTGTCGCGCAGTGACAGGCGTGTTCCTCCACGCGGGGAACGCCCTCTTAGCGGCGCCCACCGCCGCCTTGAACTCCTCGTCCGTGGTGAGCGGGACGCGCGAGGCCACCTCTTGGGTCGCCTGCCATACAATTCCCAGCCAAATCAGAACAACAAACAACACAATTCTGGAGAAATCATACGAAAAGGAAGAAGCTTTTCTGCCGAGCAAACGCACGGGATTGACGACGTCGACGAAGGACCGGGAGCGGGACTCCACGAACTCCCCCCCGATCAGGTTCCTCACCGCCTGCCGTCGCGATCGGAGAGACAAGACAAGGAGGGAACGGATAGTTAGGAATCCCTCAAAAAGAACAAAGCTTTGGAAAGAATCTGAGGTGGCGGGCGCGAGGTTCTTGCTCACCGGCGGGCTCCCGCAGGCCGGGGACGCGTCGGCGGCGGCGGTGGACAGGCGGGAGACGGCACCCAGAGCGGCGATCGGAGACCTCCATCTCTGGAAACCAGCGCCTGCAAAGCAACGAGCTTTAGGGAGGACTGCATGTACACAGAGGCCACCGTTCTCCAGTGGGCGGACAAGACAAACCTCTTCGTGCCAGCAGCATCTTCTTCCCCAACCCCTCGCTCTCTCTCTTCCTTCTCTGCGCTCCACCTCCACGATCTCGGCAGCAGCACCAGCAGCGGGGAGACGAAAGAAAGAGGGATCAGAGAGCAACCTCGTCCTGCTTCCACCCTTTCTTATAGGTGGTGTCACAGGGAAGGCAAGAGATGAGCACGATAGGGGCAACGGCTTCTCTACGGTGTCGTTGATAAGCAGAGTAGCTTATCTTTGTGGGGTGGGTACACGTCGGCGGTGACGTGATGCACGCAGTGAGCTCAGAAGATTTGCATCATAAATTTCTTGAAGTCGCCATACTGGAATTTGTAACTTATACAGTCCAGCAGGAACTTTCTTGAATAAGTTTAAATATTGGAATTAAATTTTTATTTTAGTTCAAGTTTGAGCAGTGAATTTGTGATTTAGATATGTTGTTCTCGATTGGTTTTGAGTTGGCCGGACTTTGGCAATGCCATCCCATAAAAGAGTCTAAACAAATAGGGATTGTTTGCGGTTAACCGTGCCCAATTAAACTGGCTGTGTGCGAGGAGAGAGCGAGACCCACCGCTGCTCTCTCTCTCATCTGTCGAGTTACCCTAACCCCGTGTCAAAGCAGCCCATAGTGTTTATGTTGATAGCAAAATGTGTCCATGCTTTTATGTTACATACATTTGACAAGTTCGTTTATAAAATGTTAGATTGATGAGAGTGTCTCTTTTACTGCTTTACACACATTTTGTGAAGAATTTTGCTTATATGAGAATTACCTTGTAAAGTTTATATATATTTCCAAGAACTTTCAAGATTATCATGTTCACTAGTATCCATTATAATAGTTTTCTCAACGATATATCTTGTTGTTGCATTGAGTGTTTCTTTTGTAAAGAATGTTCTAATGATTATCAAGTAACTTATAGAATATATATATCTTGGTCTTGCGTTAAGTATTGCATTGAGTATTTCTGTAGGGGGGGCTTTTATTTAAATTAAGTATAATAGATTATTTATGATGGTTCTAATGATTTTCAAATAACTTCAGAAAATTTAGTAACGAGCTGACTTCAAAATTAGAAAAATGTAGTGTTTAGAGATTGAAAAAAAGATACTATTAGCATTTGGGTCTAAAGCCTATTAGTTGGATGCCCATTAAGAGCAATCCATTGAGATGCGATCCAAGTCTTGCCCGAACTTAGGTAGCCTGTGGTAGGCCCACACAAGAAAGCCACTTGGGGTGAGATTGTGGTGGATTAGGGAAGGAAGGGGCTTCCTCCCTTTGATGTCTGAGTCAGGCTTGGACTTCGTCTTGAGTTGGCTGCCCTCTCTCACATAGGATCTTCATAATGTTGAGTTAAGTATCACTTGCAATGTCATCAACTAAGAAATGTAATGAAATATAATAAATTGTACTTTTTAAACAATGTATTTGAAGAATTTTAGATGTTATTTTAATGATGAAAGTGTGTACTTTTTATATTTTATTATGTGTTTGATGTACGAGATTTTCTATTTTTTATATGTAAACAAGTTTTTTTTTGATATTTTAAATAAAAATATTATAAAAATATAAACAATTAACGATGGATGAGTTTATCACTAATTGAAATGAGAGAACGAAGATAAACGATGGATTAACAGTAGATTAGTGATGAACAGCTTTGCGATGGAGATGAGTTCGTCACTAATCTGTCGCTAATTCAAATAAAAGAATAAAGGCTAGCGACGGATTAGCGATGAATTATTTCGTGAAAAAAAATCTATGTTGCTAATACGTCGTTAAACGAAGTAAAATTAGCGACAAATAATTAAAATTAGAGATAGATATAACGATTGCTAATCTTTCTCTATTTAGTGACGGATTAGCATTGGGTCTAAAGCCCATTAGTTAGATGCCTATTAAGGGCAACCCATTAGGGCGCGACCCAAGTCTTGCCCGGACTTAGACGGCCCGCAGTCGGCCCACACAAGAAAGCCACCTTGGGTGAGATTGTGTTGGATTAGGGAAGGAAGAGACTTCCTCCCTTTGATGTTTGAGTTAGGCTTGGACTCCGCCTTGAGTTGGCCACCCTCTCTCAAGTAGGATCTTCGTAATGTTGACTTGGGTATCATTTGCAATGTCATCAACCAAGAAATGTAATGAAGTATAATAAATTATACTTTTTAAACAGCGTATTCGAAGAATTTTAGATGTTATTTTAATGATGAAAGTGTGTATTTTTCATTTTTTATTGTGTGTTCGATGTATGAGATTTTCTATTTTTATATGTAAACAAGTTTTTTGATATTTTAAATAAAAAATATTTTCAAAAAATACAAATAATTAACAAAAACAAATTTGTCACTAATTGAAATGAGAGAATAAAGATAAGCGAATGGTTAGCAGTAGATTAGAGATGAACAACTTTGCGATTCGCTAATTCAAATGAAAGAATAAAGGCTAGTGGCGTATTAGCGACGAATTATTTAGCGACGGATTAGTGATGGATTTTTCTCATCGATAAATGATATTTAGCGACAGATTAAGGACGAAAATTGTCTGTCTCTAAGACGTCGCAAATTAGCGATCGAATAGCGACAGATCCTACTTCGTCGCTACTTAGCGAGTAAAATACAACAATAGATGTTATCTGTCGCTAATCTGTCGCAAAACATGTTAGCGACGGATGCTATATGTCGCTAATGGCGCATTTTCTTGTAGTGTCTCTAACTCCTGCCATATATCATTCCATCTGATTCTCTAAATCCTGAAGGTCATTATTTAATTTCCCGTCACCTAAATCCCCTGAAGATGTTGCACAATCAAATTTTGTATGGTTTATATCCATCATCTAAATTCCAGGGCCTAAAATTCATCGCCTAGTTCAGTGGAACCCAAGCCTTTTTTCTGTTTCTGCATCATCCAATTTTACTATGAGCCAAGCTATACTTTAATTGCCTTCATAATATCTTGGCTAACAACTTTTAAGTGCAGAAAAAAGGTATTTGGTCCCACCGTCCAAACATCACTCAAGAAAGAAAAAAGGGAGGCTACACCCTCAGGCCCTGCTTATTCGTCTCTCATTTGCGACACATGCGGGTGGGGGGTATTTGTTGACATCTAAAATTTGACATCAAGAGCAATAAGTCTCGTCGAGCCGAACAAGGGTAGTTAAAAGAAAATAGTCCAAAATGATGATAGGAATATTTTTCAAAGCCCTGCATCGAGCAAAGAAGAAAACAAAGAAGACGAAGAAGGAAAAGAAGAAAAAGAAGAGAAAAGGAGAGCTGCCATGTCTGCACCTTCACCCGGAGTGTCGTCTCAGCAGAAGAAGCAAATGAGGAAGTAGAATAAGAAAATAAAAGAAGAAGGAAGAAAAAGGAAAAAAGAAAGGGGGATCTGTCATATTGCCACCCTCATCAAAGCTCCAACCGGCCGCCCTGACACCGATAGAAAAGAAGAAAAGAACAAGAATGAAAGAGAAGAATAAGAGAGAGGCGGGAGCCCCATCTCGTACCCCTACTCCAGTCTTTGTTGACGTCTAGAAATGTGAACACCACAATATACCATAATATGGCAGAAATTGTGGAAAGTTAAGGTGTTCCTAAAGTACACTACAGTGGGCTCGACTATAAAGATCCGACAACGAAAAGACACAAGGAGAGACCAGAACGACCGAATTTCAACACCGTTGATGGCGGTGTCGTATCTTATATGTGACACCATGTCATCATAAATTTACGTCCCGATAGATGAATTAGATCTAAAATTAAAGGAGGCCGAGGCACCCCTGAAGATGTATCACCGCAAGCCAGATTGTGGAAGCCTAGACATCATAAGGAGGAAGAGAAAAAGAAAAGAAGAAGAAAATAAGAAAAAGGACGAGAGAAGAATAAAAGAAGAAGAATGACAAAATAAAAAAGAAGAAAAGAAGAAGAAGAATGAGGCATGGGTCACATCGACAGCAAAGGAAATGATAAAGGGAAAAAAAGAAGAAGAAAAAGAAAAAATGAGAAGAATGGTGTATCGGCAGCCATAACTGTTAGTGCATTAAATACTTCATACGGTAGCCCTCCATACCTTCATCCAGCAGCCCCCCTTTGTGGGTTTTATACCCCATACAGCAGCTCTTTGAAGCTCACCCAGTCGCACCCCTCAAGCACCAACCTGCAGCGCACGTGGGCTTCAAACGGCAGCCCATCCAAAGCTCAATCGTTCATCCAGCAGCCCCTCGCGGCAGCCCATACGACCACATCTGGGAGCCCCTTTGGGGCTTCAATGACAGCAACTGAACTCTTCGTCCAGCAGCACAATGGAGCAAAGGCCTCACGTTCACCCCCCCCCCCCCCCCCCCTTGCACCCCTATATAAACGGGGGACTGCAGTGGAGAATAGGGCATCAAAAGATAGACATACAAAGATGCCCTCAAAAAAGGACTGCCTAGCCCTCACACTTCCCCCGGGGAAGTAGAATAGTAGTCTGAAGGGCAGAAGAAAAAGAGAGAGAGAAAGAGAGGGGAGAGAAGGAGCATCTGAGCACTTTGATCCTCTAGGTGGGTCTTTTCCCACTGCCATCCACGCCCAACAAGGGCTACATGTATTTTATATATATTTTTTGTTTCATCGTTGCTATAAATTTTTTTGTATGCAATCCAACGTTGTTTCATATATTGATGTAGCCATTGGCATGCATTTTCTTGGGTTGTGTTGAATGTTTCCCTCTCCCATTGCTGCTACGTATGTTGAGCACCCCCGTCGTGAGGCTCCAAGCATTTGCGTTCGGGCTATCATGGGATCTCTCTACAGACGTCTGCACTTAGAGTTTGCTCTGGGCGGTGAACATGACCTTAAGTCGTAGAATGTCTGAATCTCTTTTTCTCATCATCCGTCACGATTTCTGGAACCGCGTGTGTCATTTTCCCTTTTCTCTGAGTTCGTTTCAAACATCACCTACGGAGGGGCCATAGACCCCTTATTTCCCCCCTCTGTGATCCATCAGCGGGAAGGGAAAATAGCCAAGAATCCGGGCTTTGCAGCCCAAATGGTTATCTTGCTCGTTGGCTTCTCATCGCACAGCTTGCACAGAGTATTCCGATACTTTATTTTCGGTTGTAACAAATCGACAGTCCCTTCCCACACTTCTTTCTTGTTTCATGAGTGAACCGGCAACCCCTGCTAACTCGGCATTTAATGCCCCCTGCAACATGAATCGACATCCCCCATTCTACAATCAATATAGAGCATTTAGTGTCTCTTTAACAATTGAACCGACAGCATCCTATTCACTCACTTTTTGCTTCTGTTAACACATGTAACGGCAGCCCCCCTTCTCTCTTAGGGCGCTTTTGAAATTTCAATAGGGTGGATTATGAAAATAACTTTCAATCATTGGAAGGCTCTTTGTGGGAGATAAATATATTAATGCTCAAAAAGTTGGTCTCCCATTTCAAAAGTAGATTATTAAGGTTAGAGAGAGATAGGAACAATAAGGTGACTTCTCTCTCAAATTTAAAAGCTCCTTTTGGTAGGATTTTGAAAAGAAGAAATGGATTCTAATTATTAGAGTGGGTCCACATGTTTCATAATCTCTCACATCGAAATTCACCTCTTCTCACACATCTTCTCAAACGTGCCCTTAGCAAATGAAGTAGCATTTAATGTCCCCTTAACATTTAATACCCTATTAGCACATAAACCGATAGGCCCCTAATGCATGATACGGCAGCCGCTTTCCTCCTCTTCCTTTGTCAATTAATGTGACATTTAATGCACATGAATCGATGGTCTCTTTTTGCCCTTTAAATGTGCATCGACAGCCACTAGGGATGTCAACGGGTCGGATACGGTCCGGATAGTGGACTATCCGTATCTGTATCCGATAAGGAAGAACTATATCCGTTTGCTGTTCGTTAAGTATTCGAAAAGTGGTGTATCCGAAAACCGTTATCGAGTATCCAAAAAATACGGTTAACGGACGGTTAGCAGATAATTACCGGATATAAAAGTACATATAAGATTAAAATTTAAGATGTAAATTAACTCAATTAGAAAAAAATTTAAATTGAAAGAAAAATTCATATGATAAACAAAATTATTTCAATTTAGTTCTCATAGCATCATTATTCATGAGTCAACATATAATGCAATTAAAAGTATACAAATATATAATATTACAATATCCCCAAAGATAATATGAAACATATATAGTTTAAATAATAAAATAAATTAACTCTTTTGGACTTTAATCTTCATTGTATTCTCATTCTTTATATACATTTCATGAAAATAAAGAATATATTAACTTGATAATTTAAAAAATTATAAAAAGATCTTGTAATTTAGAAATATTTTACCATCATAAAAATAAAAATGACTTAAATTATACATATATCTCATCTTCAATATCATTTTCTTCAAGACACTAAATTATTTGAGTCAAATACAAACTTGTTTAATGGTAACAGCCGGATACGAATTCGGAATGAGATGTATCCGTATATGTATCCGCTAAGAAACCGGATATATTCGTATTCGTATCCGTTAATTTATCGGAAAGAAAAATACTATCCATTTGCTATTCGTTAAGCTAACGAAGGACGATTATCGGATTATCGGTTACCATTGACATCCCTAACACCCACTGTTTTTTTCCTCTGATGCACATGAACGGCATCCCATTTCAAATGGATCGGTAGGCCCCCCATGTCCTCATATTTCCTTTTAACTCAGGGCAAGCCGACATCACAAATTAGCGGTCTATATCCCCAAGGCATTTGGCACTGTGATTGTGGGTGTTGCCGCTCTGAGCGCACTCTAATGATTAAGGGAGCATCTCGGATCTCCGTGGATGAGCACCCGCTTCACCCCCCAAAATGCCTCGATCCAGGGGAGGTGACGTCGGAACTCCACCAGACCTTGCGCTAATAAATAAAAGAAATAAACAATAAAAATAATAATAGTAATACTAAATTAAAAAAGTGGGCAAAATAATACGTAAAAAGAAATGCACAATCAAATAAATAATAATAATAATAAAATCAAAAATAACAAAAAGAAGAATAATAATAAATAAAAAATATATTTAAGAGATCGCCACAATAAAAAATTTATTATGTGATCAAATCAAAGCAAAACAAAAAAAGAAAAAGGAAATAAAAGGAGAAAAGAGACAAGTGTAAAAAAAAACAGGGTGATCCGGCATCCATGGGTGCCATGGATCGGTTGTGATATTATTCTAAGCCTATGCATTTAATGCATTAAAAAAGAAACAAACAAAAAAAAACACGACTGATCCAGCAGCCCCATATGCCCCATCTAGCCGCCCCCTAGGGACTGATCCGACAGCCCTCCGTGGGCTGATCCGACAGCCTTAACCCCATGATCCGACAGCCTAACCCCCCCTCTCTCTATTTTGTGAAGCATGAACTTACGTGCTTACTTTTTATAAAAACAAGTTTCATTCTATTCTTCTTAACTTGTGATACATTAGTAAAGAATCTATAGCAACACTATTCATCCTAATGCATTTAAACCCTTTTTTTATTCAGAGCAGTATTCACCTTTTGCGCTAATTATTTCACTGGGTGTACGTTTGACCCCACATCGCCGCCCCGCTTGTCTCAGGGGTAGAGTCAGTGATCCCCTACCTCTTGTCCTGAGGAGAGTTTCTTTGGACTATCGATAAATCAAAACAATAAAGGTAATAATAATAACATAACAAATAATAATAATAATAATAAAATAACGTCAAAGCAAAAACAATATAAGAAAGTCAAAACAATAAAAAAGGCAACATAACAAAACCAAAGCAAATAAAAGGCAAAATAAATAATGTGATAAAATCAAGACAATAAAAAATATGTATATAAATATTGTAATTAAATCAGAATAAATAATAAATAATAAAACAAAACAAAAATTATGATAAAATCTAAATAACAAAATCCAATAAAGTCACAACAACCAAGACTAAAAAGATAATAAACAATAAAATAAAAAAATTAATAACAAAAGAATAATGATAGTGATCATAATGAAATGGTTACGAGCGGCGTTGAGTTCCTATCTCGTCGAATCAATAGGGTCTCGTTGAGGACGTCTTTTAATTTTCATGCATGTATTAATATAAATTTTTAGGCATCTGTCCTTTCTCCTGATAATTAATTAAGGGTTTTCTCCCTTCGAGGAGATGCAATTAATGTCGTGGCCTTTACGGCACGACGGATTTCGGTCCCGACCCAATATCACTATTCTCTGATCAGTCAGACGACACACACATTAGGGACTCCAAGCCACTCCGGTCTTTGGGGTCCAAATAAATTATCATCTTGTGGCTGGCACGCTTACGCACCCGATAAATTAAAAAAATACAATATATGAACAAAGATAAATAAATTAAATAAAAAAGTGTTCCCACATGATAATACCTCAAAGGAGACACCCAAATTTATACGTTTTAAATTGTAATGATTTTGTGGCTCTCCTAACCTTTCTATAAAGTTTCTGACATGCTTTGCCAGTCAAGGAGGGCTCACAGGCAGGGAGGTGGACTTTAACAAATGAGCCCGGGAGGTGTTCTCAAGCTAATATAACCATCCTTTTATGTCTTATGTTCCCAAGGCATGCATGCCAATTACATAATCAAGATCTTTATCACCATTCACATAAGACAGAATAATAGGAGTTGTCCGCTACTGAATCCAACATGAAAAAACCATCAACTAACATACCATGTTGTTGGCACCTAAAATATGGCGCCATGTATAAGGAAAATCTCTCGGAACAATGATGGAAGCTTTGACGCGGCGTTAGAAGAGTCACGTCGAGTCGATCTAAACCAGTATCCAGAGAGGACGATGAAACCCGATTGTTTGCGGGTGTGCTCGACACACCTGATAATGCACTTAGGGAAAAGAGTTAACACGCACTTCCCGACAGTGATACTCCGAATGTCAAAATCAACCCGAACCGGCGTTAGACTACTCACCCCGAGATAATTCAAAGCTTGCGTCCAGGAAGGATGATTTGAACCCCCAGATTTTAAACCTGCATTGCACGCCCCACGGTACGTCTCGGGAAAATGAACAACATATTTCTACACGACAGCGAAAAGTGAAATATCAAAGATACTCAAGCTGGTGCTATTAAGTGCGATAGACGAAGCGATTCGGCGTCAGAATAAGCTGGCTAAGCTGGTTCAAGGCACGAATCACGCTTTGGGCATGGGCAGCTAGCCCATGCCGATTCAAGGCGCCGTAGCGCACCGGATCAACCCTTTCGCCCCTATAAGAAGGGGGGACACATGGATTAAAAAAAACACGCAAAAGAGGAGAATATAGAAGAAGAGAAGATCATAGAGAAAACACACACGGGAGAGCCCAAAAAAAATGAAGGGAAGAGAAGGAGGATTCGCAATAGAGGAGAGAAGAGAGGGAGAGGAAGAAGTCTGCTCTAGGTGGGTTTCTTTTGTGTTTCTTTCCTTCTTTTCATGCCCAATGGAGGGCTATAGCTATAGTATTGTTCCATCTTTTGATTAATGAAATGGCTGGTCGTATGGCCTTGATTCTTGACTATTATCGCATTTCATATGTATTATGCTATTCCTGTTATGCTTGCCCTCTTCGCCCCGAATGAGCGTCATTTCTTCCCTTCCCCACTGATGATTTGTAGTTAGCGTATGTGCTTTGGTTAGCCTCCTTCTAGACATCAGCTGATGCGGGACGGACATGGGAGACGACACTATACGGTGCCACCCTCGGACTCTAGATGAAGACACGACCAGCAACACACACCAAAGAGACACTAAGCCCGACACTACGAGCTCCTAGTGGCGAAAACGTCGCTAACAGAAGTGGAAGCTCACTCGTCGTCCCAAGCGAGGGAAAGCGCGGACCGTGCGCGGTTAAGGAACCGGCGGAGGTCAAGGGTAGTCCGACTCAACTTTCGGACTCGGATCGAGTCACGGGACGGGTCACTCTCGCTCTCACAGCGGTGACATGGACACACGGGCTAGTACCTACACTCTCGGCAGCGGCAAAAGACCATATACTAGCTAAGCAAATGAACGCCAAGAGGTTAAGACCTTTACCTCCACGCACCCGGCGTGGCGAAGACAACCCCGGCCGAATCACGGACTCCCGGTTAACAATTATTACAGCAATACACTAAGTCGACCCACTCCACGCAGGGAGGTAAAAGGTCACATGTGGGGTCCGGGAATCATGCAACTCGGGTTGACGGGCAGCATCTTGATGTCGCCCGGCGGTGCCGAACTCCGCATTTTTGGGCTTTCCGAACGGCGACTTCTACGGGCCCGCGGGGCCCACGGACGGTGCTTTCCTCCGGATCTGCGGGGGTGGGACCCACTGTGATGGGGACCCCTGGTGGCGCGCCTCCACGGACGGCGGTCGGCCGGGAACACCGATCGGGGGTCGATCGGCCCCGATTCCCAATTGTTGAACTAGCTGCCCACGGATTTTGATTTTTATTTTCCGGCGCGTGCTCCGGCGAAAACGGCCGCTGCGAGCAATCCCGACGTCGGAACGGGACGCATGAGTTATCGTTGGAAAGCTCTCTTCAAATGCTTCGATATAGACCCAGAGAGATCTGCTGGATCTGGTCGGATCAGAACTTTATTGAATTTACAAGTCCCTGTTGTACAGTAACCAAAATCTTAGATCTGTAGGGTACTTGTCTGAGAACCACCGTTGACCGCCTAGTAAACCTTCGATTCAGCTCTTGCATTCTTCTTAGGAGTTGTAGGGAATCAAACCACGGAACTGGGACTATTTTCAGAATTTGATTTGGAGGTGGAGGCGATTTTTTATGATTTTTGGAGTGACTGGTGGTCGGATCTGGGAACAGGTGGACAGAACTGTAGATTGGTCTGAGAACGAATTTTAGAAATTATGAGATGGGCGAATCAAAAATTGCGAAAAATCATGGAGGAAGGGGTGGATGGGTGGAACCCCCCAGTAAAATTGGGCGAACTAACAGAAATCAAAAAGTGGATCTAAGACATAAAACTCAAGATGGAGGTGAACCTGGACAGAACTCTGGCAGAACTGAAATGGAAGAGTGGACGAAAATCAAAAATTAGCAAACGTGATCTGAATACTGGCCTGATTTTTGTGGGTGGAGAGGAACATCCCAGGAACAACTCCTCCGAATTTGGTAGCCAAATGACCTCGGGGAAGACCTGTGAATTTCGAACAAGCTGCTGTGGTACTACGCAGGCAGAACTCCGTTGATGGCGTTAGCGGTGCGGTAGCGGCTCGTGGCGGCGGCGGCGGCGACCGGAACTGATAGGGTGGAGTCTCACCACCAGAAGGAAGCCTTCACAGCTTCAAGGGGAAGAGGGAGAGGAGAAGGGGGCGGCCTAGGCCATGCTCCAATAAATTTCACAATTCTTATGGCATTAATTCAAGAAAATGGGAAAATACAAGCATATATAGGTCACCCATCTAATCCATCCTCCACCGTTGGATCTAGGGGTGTGAGATGGAGGGCTGGGATGGCATGTGACCATTCCACAAAAATTAAATTAAAAAATAAGGGGAAGGGGGCGCCCTATTGACTTTGGTGGCAAGGGGGGGACAAGTTGGTAGCCACCTTGGACTTTGAAGTCCACTTGTCTCCCATGTGCCTTTTATCATTCAAACTTCTAGATGCCTCCATTTGACATGTTGACTGACCCCACATGGGGCCCATGGGCTGAGGTGGATCAATGGGAGAGGCCCTGGGGGTCCCGTGGGGCCCAGGGGTCCCACTTTGCAAATAAGCCCCTCGAACTATCTAAATTACACACTGACGAAAGAAAATAAAATACATTACACACAAATAAAAATCCCCCAAAAATATGATAAATGCTATGACTCAGTGGGAAACCTCCAGACTGTCTCCGAGCCATAGGGATGCTGAGGCGGCTCGAGTCGTGCTCCTTGTGCGGTACCGGTGGCTCGCCGGCTCGTGTCTCGCATGCGCTCAGGTGTCCACACCAATTCTCCCCGGGTGGGAGAAACTCGACCCTGTCGAGTAAGGGTCTGCATCGCTCCTGTATCGCTCCAAAAGGTCCGGATCAATCCGCTGCAACTCGCCATGTGTGATCCATGTGTCCTCAGTAGTGGGCCGTCCTCTCCATCGCACTAGGTAGCGCGGGTAAGATCCACTCCTGGTAACTGTCACTTGCTCGTCCAATATACGATCTATATGCTCACGCTGCCGTGAAAAAGGGGCTGGAGGTGGAAGTGGACACTCAGGTGTGGGATCACTCTCAAGGGGAGGAGATGGCTCAAAAGGCTCACTAGGGATCACCGCTGGGTCCCTATATGCAACAAGATCCGATACATTGAAGGTAGAGCTTATACCATATTCCTCGAGCAGGTCCACAACATACGCATTGGATCCAACGCGTTTCAACACTCTAAATGGACCGGCTCCGCGAGCTTGCAACTTCTTAACGGTTCCAGAGGGAAACCGTTCAGGTCTTACCCTGATCATGACGTATTCGCCCTCGTGGAACTCTCGGTGGTGTCGGTGGGCATCGGCTAACTCCTTGTACCGTGCATTACTGGCCTCAATGTGACGACGGATGTCGTCATGCAAACTCCTAACATGCCTAGCAAATGACTCGGCCGACTCTGACACTCTAGCATGGATAGGCATGGGGACAAGGTCAACGGGTTTCCTAGGCCTACGACCTGTGACAATCTCAAATGGACTCATGCCGGTAGACCTATTCACCGAATCATTGTATACAAACTCAGCCATGGGTAAAATGAGATCCCAATCCCCAATGCGGTCCTTGACTAGACACCTCAAAAGATCTCCCAGACTCCTATTGACTACCTCGGTCTGGCCATCTGTCTGGGGATGATATGCAGTAGAAAACTTGAGGTGAGTACCCATTATATGCCATAGTGTCTTCCAAAAATAGGAAGTGAATCTAATATCACGGTTAGACACTATAGTGCGAGGCAACCCGAACTTGCACACCACATGCGTAAGGAAAAGGCGGGCTACCCTAGAAACATCTGACGTCTTAGAGCAAGGAATAAAGAGGGCCATCTTCGAGAAACGGTCAACCACCACATAGACCGAATCATGCTTCCTGGAGGTACGTGGCAATCCCAAAACAAAGTCCATACTAACATCCTGCCACGGGGCATCAGGCACGGGTAGAGGCGTATAAAGGCCCGAGCTTTGCTTCTTCATCTTGGCCGTAGCACATGTACGGCACTGAGCCACGATGTTAGCAACATCGCGCTTCAAGCTCGGCCAATAAAATCGATGCTCCACTGCCTCAATAGTCTTGTTCCGACCAAAGTGGCCGGCTAGACCTCCCGCATGTAGTTCCCACACTAAGAAATCTCGAACCGAAGTTCGGGGAACACATAGCCTGCTACCTCGAAAGAGGTAACCCTCCTGAAGCACATACTCATCAAGGTCTCTCGAGGGTCCGGCCTGGAGAGTGGTAAAAATTTGACCGAAGTCAGGACAATCAACATAGGCCTCCTTCATCTTCTCTAACCCTATGACCTCGGCACTCATGGTGGTAAGCAAACATGCTCGCCGACTCAAGGCATCAGCCACCTTGTTCTCCACTCCAGCCTTATGTTTCAGCACAAAGGTGAACTGCTGGAGATACTCGACCCAACGACTATGACGCGAGTTAAGCTTCTTTTGCGATTGGAGGTACCTCAATGCCTCGTGGTCGGAGTATAGGACAAACTCATGATGTAAAATATAGTGCCTCCAATGCCTAAGAGCCTGAACAACTGCGTAGAATTCTTTATCATACGTGGAATATCGCAGTTTCGCGTCATTCAGCTTCTCGCTGAAATATGCGATCGGGTGGGACTCCTGACTCAAAACTCCTCCAATCCCAACACCCGACGCATCACAAGAGACCTCAAACACCTTCGAAAAATCAGGTAAACGAAGGATAGGTGTCTGGGTCATGCGCTTCTTGATATCCTTGAAGGCGGCAGATGCGGCCTTCGTCCATACAAATGTGCTCTTTCGGATACAATCCGTGATCGGGGCGGTGACAGAGCTAAATCCGCGGATGAAGCGACGATAGAACGTCGCAAGACCATGAAAGTTGCGGACATCATGAACGGTACGGGGTGCCGGCCACTCAACAATGGCCCGGACCTTCTCCGGATCGGTGGAGACCCCCGTACTAGACACAATGAAACCCAAGAAGGTAAGCTGAGGTGTCATGAAGGCACACTTCTGTGGGTTCGCAAACAGCTGCTCTCGCCGAAGAAGTAGACAGACCTGTCGAAGGTGGTCTAAGTGGTCCCATGTGGTGCGGCTATAGATAAGGATATCATCAAAATACACCACTACAAAGACTCCAATGAAAGGTCGAAGGACCTGAGTCATGAGCCGCATGAAAGTGCTAGGGCATTGGTCAACCCAAAAGGCATGACCAACCACTCATATAGACCGTCCTTGGTCTTAAATGCGGTCTTCCACTCATCACCTGGCCTAATCCTCACCTGATGGTAGCCACTCTTAAGATCGATCTTCAAAAAGATAGTGGCACCTGCCATCATGTCCAGCATGTCATCAAGGCGGGGAATAGGGAACCTGTACTTCACGATGATCTTGTTGATGTCACGACTATCAATGCACATTCTCCACGTGCCATCCTTCTTCGGGGCGAGTAATGCGGGTACAGCACATGGACTCATGCGGACGCACTTTTTTCGCTTATTATTCTCTCGTTGGTTTATTCGTTTGTTAAGTGCGTGGGCATGCCAGTCACCGGAGTGACAATTTGTTCGGGCTCCGAGGAGCCCGTGGTGCGCTCGATCTGACTTCGTCATACGATTGTGTGGTTCGTGTCGGGACCAAAACCCGCCGCGCCATAAAGGTTACGGCGTCATTTACATCCCCCATACGAGAGAACACCCTTGATTAATCGCCGAGATTCAGGGCCTCATGGCCAGGAAATTAATTGCATGAAAGGTCTATTATGAGGTATTGAAATCCTCGCGCGAGGGCGAGAAGGAAACCATTCGAGATCATGTCGGTCATGTGCTGACCATTTAATGTTCGGACGAATGTCCGGCTCGAGAAAAGTGCAGTCGTCACGGGAAAATCGGAGCGTATGTATGCCAGGATATGGCAATTTTATTACCCAGAAGAACGGGGAACGTTCGGTTAAACCTCGGTTAGAGCGGTCAGAAACCGGTAAATCTGTTGGCTCGGTGCAAGAGCAAGCTGCGACCATACTGCGGTGGGCCCCCCGCGGTCGAAACAAGACTTTCATGAGCGTCATTAATATTTCCGGTGCCAAGGGGCGGCGAGGGAATATCCCTTGAATCGGCTGAAAAAGCCCTGTGTCCGGAGAAGCGGACGTTCGAAACGTGTCGGTCATTCGGGAGGCCGTTTAATATTCGGACGGGAGTCCGGCCTTAGAATATTGTAATCGTCGCAGGAGGACCTGGAACATATGCACGCCGGGATACGGCAAGTATATTATTCCGAGACACTGAAAACCGTCGGTCGAATCTTGGTTATTGTATCCGGAAATCTACGAATTTATTGGCCCGGCGTGAGATCAAGTCAGGACCATGCCGGGGGCACCTCCCGTGGTCCAAACGGGGCTTGTGTGGGCCTCATTGATATTTCCGATGCCGGAGGGCAACAGGGAAGGGTCCCGGAAATAGACTCCAGAACCGAAAACGTGTTTGAAAGGAGCAGGCTGTAGACCGGGGGATATGAGCCGGACGATGACCATGATCGGGGCGGGCCCGAGGTCCAAGTATGGCCCATGGAGGTCTTATTGATATCCCCATGGGAGGAGTCCAGGGGTGGCGAGAGCCGTCTCGTTCTATTCCGATTCTGTCGGTCACTTGCGGACCTTTCCATGTTCGGGCGAGGGCCCATGTTGAAAGTGCGACGTGGGTGGAAGCGACCCCGTGCAAATGTATGCCGAGTTTACGACAGTTTCAATGAAAGAGCGGGAGCAAATCCCGTTAGAGTGAATCCGATTTAACGGGCTATCGGCCCAGAACGATGCCGGCTCACGACCATATTGGGGCGAGAGCCGTCAGCCATGTTGGTCACTTACGGGCCTTTTCATGTTCGGACGTAGGTCCGTAATAAGAACGCGGCAGGAATCGAGGTGAATCCGTTCAAATGTCTGCCGAACGTGCGGCAATTTTAGTAGCGGCTCGGAAAGGATCCGGCCGGAGAAATGAGTCCGATTTAATCGGAATGTTAGCCCGAGGCGAGGTCGGGTCATGGCCATTTCGGGATAATTCCCAAGACTCAGGCCCAGCCCGCCAGGGCGGCATTGTTGTTCCTTCGGCACCGGGTCACGGGAGAGACGGGGCTGCCACGTGGATTACATTATTTTATTATTATTTAAAATTTTATCATTATTATTCGTTAATTTGTGCGTGTCTTTGAGTGAGTTTATTATTAGTATTTATTCATTTTTCTTGTGATTTATTCATTTACTATTATTATTATTAGGTTTGTTATTATTTTTGTTCGTTTTATTATCGTTCATTTGCTTGTCGTGTTTCGTTAAGTTTGTTATTATTATTTATTTTGGTTATCATTTATTTGTTCATCATTCTTATTGAGTTTGTTATTATTATTTATTCATTTTTGCTATCATTTATTGGTCTAATTATTATTATTGTTATTATTTATTTGAAGCTTATTATTATTATTATTACTTATTCCTTTATTATCCTTATTTATTTATACATTTTTGAATCTGTTATTGTTTATTGTTTATTATTTATTATTATTATTATTATTACTCATATTTTCTGGAGAGAGAATGGGCCATTAGAGGGCTAAGGGGGTGTACCGCTGAAGGGCTGAGGGCGTGCCGCTGAAGGGCTAGGAGGGTGTACCGCTGAGGGGCCTGGGGGTGTGCCGCTGGAGGGCTAAGGGAGTGTGCCGCTGGAGGGCCTGGGGGTGTGCCGCTGGAGGGCTAAGGGAGTGTGCCGCTGGAGGGCCTGGGGGTGTGCCGCTGAGGGGCCTGAGGGTGTGCCGCTGGGGGGGGGGCTAAGGGAGTGTGCCGCTGGAGGGCCTGGGGGTGTGTCGCTGGAGGGCTAAGGGAGTGTGCCGCTGGAGGGCCTGGGGCGTGTGCCGCTGAGGGGCTGGAAGAGTGTGCCGCTGAGGGCCAGGGGTGTACCGCTGGAGGGTTGAAAGGGTGTGTCGTTGAGGGCCAATGGGTGTACCGCTGGAGGGTTGAAAGGGTGTGTCGTTGAGGGCCAAGGGGTGTACTGCTGGAGGGCCAGGGTGTGTGCCGGCGAAGGGTATGGCCGAGTGTGCTTCTCTTCCATTTCTTTTAAGGCTTTTCTTTTCTTCTTTTCTTTTCTCTCTTGATTTTTATTAAGTTTTGCATGGGTTTCTTCTTTTCTTCTCTTGATTAATTTTGTACCGGAGAAGGGTCAAAGGAGGGGCGAGCAGCGTGCCGCTGGGGCACTTCGGGGCGTGCCGCTGGGGCACCAAAAGGGGTGCACCCCCCCTGGGGGGGTAAACGGCAAGCAAAGGCAGGCGAAGACAAGCGGTTAAGGCCAGAGGCCTCATGGAAAGGGCCAAGACAGAGGGTGAATGGCTAAGACGCACAAACCAAGCACGGTAGCAAGACCCCAAAAGAGGGATTCTCATTCATGGAAAGAAAAGGCCACAGAGGGCCAATACATCGTACGGAAAGGTAAAAAAAAAGGAACAACAGCAAAAAGGAAAGGGAAAAGGGGGAATGAAGATACAAGGGGGGAAGGGGAACGGAGCATGGGCTCCTCCTCCCCTCCCAGACCTCACTCCTCTCTTCTCTCACTCTTCTTCTTCTCTTCTCTCTTCTCCGGCGACGGTGGACGGGGCAGCAGGGGGAGCCTCTCCCTCTTCTTCTTCCTCTTCTCTTCTTTTCTTCTTCTCTTCTTCTCTTCTCTTCTTCCTCTGTGTGTCCGTCTGTGTGGATGCCCCTCTTCTGTCGAAAACGGGAGTCTTTTATACTCCCCAGCAGCGGGGGCTTTGGCCACGGCCATCGAAGGCGGGAAATGGCTTGTGATGATGGCATTTGACCTTCCCCGTCCTGGGTGTCAGTGGGGTAGCCTACGTGGCCCAACGATCGGCTGACACCTCAGACGGCTTCACTGCGCGCCAAGGATGCGTAGGGCATGGGCTTCACGTCGTTTGCCGTTGAAAAAGCCTTCCGCTGTGCCGTTGGCGGGCTGAACAGGCGTGCCGTGGGGGGGCCAAAAGGGCGTACCGCTGGAGCCCTGAATGGGCGTGCCGCTGGAGCCCTGAAGGGCCGCGCCGCTAAACCCCCGTGTGGGGTGTGCCGCTGGAGGGCTTGCTGGGCGTGCCGCTGAAAACCCTTTGGGGCGTGCCGCTGAACCCCCCGTGGGGGCGTGCCGTTGAAACCCCCCCCAAGGGGGGGTGTGCCGTTGAAACCCCCCAGGGGGGTGCACCGTTGAGGGGCCTTGGGGCCGTGCCGCTGGGACCCCGAGGGGGTGTGCCGCTGAAGGGCTCCCCAGGGCGTGTCGCTGGGGCCTTGCCAGGGTGTGCCGTTGAGGCCTCTTGGGGCTGGGCGTGCCGCTGAAGGGCTCTCCAGGGTGTACCCGGGGCTGTTCTGAGCCCATTGTGGGCACGAGTCATGGCCCGTTTGATTCTCTTTGAGGCCCACGAGCTGTGGGGCCTTTTGTGCTTGATTTCTCCGGGGTTTCTTCACTCGGCGCCGTTGCTGACGCGAGGCCAAGCAGGATATCCAGGTATGTATTTTTTGGTGTCCACAAATGCCCCCCACCCATGGGTGGCGCGGGCGAAGGATGAGCCGGGCGGTGCCCGTGGGTGTACTTGTCTCTTTTCTCTTCGTCGGTGCCGACGGGGTGTCGAGAGCCGACCTGGTTTGTTGTTTGTTGGTCTCTTTGTTAGTGCCGACGGGATGTCGGGAACTGAAGCAACATATTGGTCTCTTCGTCTTTTCATAAGTGCCGACATGGCGTCGGGAACTGAAGCAGTATATTGGTCTATTCATCAGTGCCGACGGGATATCGGGAACTGAAGCAGCATGTTGGTCTCGTCTTCTCTCCTTTTTTATTACTACCGACAGGGCGTCGGGAGCTGCAGTAGCATGTTGGTCTCTTTGTATCTTTGTCAGCGCCGACAGGGTGTCGAAAGCTGACCTGGTTTGTTGTCTCTTGGTCTCTTCGTCAGTGCCGACAGTGTGTCGGGAGCTGACCTGATATGTTGATCTCTTGGTCTCTTTGCCAGTACCGACAGGGTGTCGGGAGCTGGCCTGGTTTATTGGCTCTTGGTCTCTTCGCCAGCGCCGACAGGGTGTCGGGAGCTGACCTGGTTTGTTGGTCTCTTTGTCTCTTCGCCAGTACCGACAGGGTGTCGGGAGCTAGCCTAGTTTGTTGATCTCTTGGTCTCTTCGCCAGCGCCGACAGAGTGTCGGGAGCTAGCCTGATATGTTGATCTCTTTGTCTCTTCGCCAGTGCCGACAGAGTGTCGGGAGCTGGCATGGTTTGTTGATCTCTTGGTCTCTTCGCCAGCGCCGACAGGGTGTCGGGAGCTGGCCTGGTTTGTTGATCTCTCGGTCTCTTCGCCAGCGCCGACAGGGTGTCAGGAGCTGACCTGATTTGTTGGTCTCTTTGTCTCTTCGCCAGTGCCGACAGAGTGTCGGGAGCTGACATGGTTTGTTGGTCTCTTTGGCTCTTCTCTTTCTTTTCTTCTCTCTTTTTTTCTTCTTTTTTTTTTCTCTTTTGTCATCTCTTCTTTTTTTGTCCTTTTTGTTGTTATTTTTTTTGTTTCTTCTCTTCTTCCCTTCTTTTTTTCTTTTCCCTTTTTTTTGAAGAACTCCAGGTGGCTGTTGGCATGGATGCCAATGATATAAGAGTTGTAGGCACAACGGCCGATAATTGAAAGCTATTGGCACGGGAGCCAGTAAGTGAGGCCGAAACAGCCAAGGCCAGAAGCAACTGAGATGTTCGTCGTCTGAAGGGACGGAGAGAAGAGTTTGTTGATTCAAAAATGCGCCGGGGGATATTGGCTATGAAACTCGGACTCGGGAAAGTGGGCCGCGAGGGCCAAAGTTGGCGTTACGGAAGCGGGCCATGCAGGCCAGATTCTAGGAAGTAGGCCGTAAAGGGCCAGGGATGTTGGGAAGCGGGCTGCAAGAGCCGAATTTATGGGATGCGGGCCGCGAAGGTCAAATGTAAGCAGGCTGCAAGAGCCGGAATTGGGAAGTAGGCCGCGAAGGCTAAAGGTAAGCAGGCTACAAGAACCAAAGATATTGGGAGGCAGGCCGTAAGGGCCGAAAGTATGGGAAGAGGGCCGTGAAGGCCGAATTCTGGGAAGTAGGCCGTGAAGGCCAGAATTGGGAAAGCGGGCCATGGGGGCTGAGGTAAGCAGGCTACGAGAGCCAAAGTTGGGAAGTAGGCCGCGAAGGCCGAAATTATGGGCAGCGGGCCGTGAAGGCCGAATTTTGGGAAGCAGGCCGTGAAGGCCGGAACTGGGAAAGCGGGCCATGGGGACCGAGGTAAGCAGGCTACGAGAGCCAAAGTTGGGAAGTAGGCCGCGAAGGCCGAAATTATGGGCAGCGGGCCGTGAAGGCCGAATTTTGGGAAGCAGGCCGTGAAGGCCAGAATTGGGAAAGCGGGCCATGGGGGCCGAGGTAAGCAGGCTACAAGAGCTAAAGTTGGGAAGCGGGCCGCGAAGGCCGAAATTATAGGCAGCGGGCCGTGAAGACCGAATTTTGGGAAGCAGGCCGTGAAGGCCAGAACTGGGAAAGCGGGCCATGGCGGCCGAGGTAAGCAGGCTAAGGCCGAAATTATGGGCAGCGGGCCGTGAAGGCCGAATTTTGGGAAGCAGGCCGTGAAGGCCAAAATTGGGAAATTAACGAGCCGTGAGGGCAAGAGGTAGGCCATGGGGGGCCAAGATTGGGCTCTACGAGCCAGAGCTGGGAAAGTAGGCTGCGATAGCTGAAATTGAGTTCGTTGCCTACGCACACTCTTGTTATTTTATTGTTATTATACTTTTTATTATTTTTATGTTGTTTTATTTTGTTTGTTTATATTTTTTTTATCATTTTCATTCATTTTTTTTAAGCATGCAAGCATTCATTAGCAGGCATAACATAAATATAAGTAAGGTAGCTCCCTCTATAGGGGATAGGATAGGGACGTCGCCCGTAATTCGTAGATGCGGTGCGGGCCGCGGGGCACAATCGAGGGGTGGTGCACCCGTCAAGAGGATATCGCACGTCTTGCATGCATAGCCTAAATTCACGCATTTCACCCGAGGCAATTCTCTGTGGCGTGGCAGTGCAAATGTGTGAACAAAGGACCCTAACCATAGGGATATGCAGGTTTTCCTGGTGACACTCGAGGATCACTCTAGTGCCTACACATTAGTTCCAGGCTTTCGACTTTCGGTAGCTTCACACAGCCCCCATCTGTTTATTTTGGTAGCAGATTTCACCGTTCGGCGCGAGTCTCCTCATGTGTCTCAATGGGGATTCCCGGCTACTAGGATTCATCCTTATTATAATTCTATTACGGATTCTACCGTTCGGCGCGAGTCTCCTCATGTGTCTCAATGGGGATTCCCGGCTAATAGGTTTCATCCTTATTATAATTCGCTTCACCATTTCGCGCGAGTCTCCTCATGTGTCTCAATGGGGATTCCCGGCTACTCGGATCCACGTGTCTCTCCTTTTTTTTCTCTCTTTTTTTTTCTCTTTTTTTTTAACAGTGGGGGTAGGCAGCTTTTTCCTCACGATTACCTTTCACGCGAGTGCAAGAATTCAAGCATCCGTAGAGTGCTAAGAAGAAATTCGGGCAATCCCTATAGTTGAAGGCTATTGGACACATTAAGTGCGAAGTGTGGGAGCGTTGCCTCAGGTTTATTTTGTGAGTTGGGCTTAGCGATTCAGCCATGACTCTTCCCCTTGACGTGTGCACTCGCCATAATTGGGTTCCCTTCGAGCGTACGCCGTGACATCCGTGCATCTGGAATCGGGGCGATATTATTATTATAGCAAGGAAACACGGTCCTAGAAAATTTCAAGGAAGTGTATTATTCTATATTAAGCAACCATGTAAGTAGGGCAATCATGCATTCTCCTTTTTTGTTTTGTTTTTGTTTTCTTCCCTTTTTTGTTGTTGTTTTTTGTTTGTTGTTTGTTTGTTTGTTTTTTTGGGTGTTGTTGTTGTTTGTTTTTTTTGTTTATTTGTTTCTTGTTGTTTTTTTTTGTTTTATAAGAAAATATTGTTGTTACGTATAAGTGTAGTGGTAGTAAAGATATTAGGGAAGCAGACCACGAACGGCTGAAAGGGTATTAGGGAAGCGGGCTATAGAAGCCGGGAGACACTGGGAAGAGGGCTACAAGGGCCAAAGGTTGGGGAAGCAGGCTACGAGAGCCAACATTGGGAAGTAGGCCATAAAGGCAAAGGGAAGCAAGCTGCAAGAGCCAAAGTTGGGAAGCAGGCTATAAAAGCCGAAGGGAAGCATGCTACGAGAGCAAGAGATAAGCAGGCTACGAGGGCCAGAATTGGGAAGCAGGCCACGAAGGCCAAAGATAAGCAGGCTACGAAGGCCAGAATTGGGGAAGCGGGCTACAAGCCGAAGCTGGGAAGCGGGCTGCAAAGTGCCGAAGTTGGGAAGCAGGCTGTAAAGAGCTGAAGTCAGGAAGCAGGCTACAAGAGCCAAAATTGGGAAGCGCGCCGTGCAGGCCGATGGGGGAAGCAGGCTATAAGAGCCGAGGGGCGTCGGGCAGCAGGGCGTGAGAGTCGAAGAGAAGGGTCTCTTTTATCCTCTGGACGGGGAGGGATCCGAACCAAAGTGGAAGGTTTATTTTTTTTGCTCCTTGGTCGGGGAAGGATCCGAACCAAGGTGAGAGGTCAATTTTTTTGACTGGGAAGCTGTCGGCTGGGGTGCCAATGATGAGATAGCTGTCGGCTAGGAGCCGATGATGAGGTAGCTGTCGACTAAAAGCCGATGATGAGATAGCTGTCGGCTAAAAGCCGATGATGAGGTAGCTGTCGGCTAAAAATCGATGATGAGGTAGCTGTCGGTTAAAAGCCGATGATGAGATAGCTGTCGGCTAGGAGCCGATGATGGTATAGCTGTCGACCTGAAGGCCGATAATTAGATAGCTGTCGACCCGGAGGCCGATGAAGGGGTAGCTGTCGGCTTGAAGCCCCGACGGCTAAAAGTTGGTCGGTTTAACGCCCCATCGACGAAAGGTCTAGTCGGTTTAACGCCCCATCGGCGAAAGGGTCTAGTCGGTTTAACGCCCCATCGGCGAAAGGGTCTAGTCGGTTTAACGCCCCGTCGGCGGAAGATCTAGTCGGTTTAACGCCCCGCTGGCGGAAGGTCTAGTCGGTTTAACGCCCCGTCGGCAGAAGGTCTAGTCGGTTTAACGCCCCGTCGGCGAAAGATCTAGTCGGTTTAACGCACCGTCGGCGGAGGTTTAACGCCCCGCTGGCGGAAGGTCTAGTCGGTTTAACGCCCCGTCGGCGGAAGATCTAGTCGGTTTAACGCCCCGTCGGCGGAAGATCTGGTTGATTTCTGTTTATTGGATGGCGGGAGGTCGGAGGTAAAAGTTTGCCTCGTGACCCTTCTTTCTCTTCTTCTCTTCTTCTTTTGTAGGGGGGCAGGTACGAAGACCATGTTCGCCTCATGTCTCTTTTTCTTCTCCTCCCCCCCCTTTTTTATGGAGAGGCAGGCGCAAGGACCATGTTCGCCTCGTGAATGTTCTCTCTTTTTTTTTCCTTCTCTTCCTCTTTTGTGTAGAGAGGCGGGTGCAGGGACCATGTTCGCCTCATGTCTCTTTCTTCTATTCTATTCTTCTCTTCTTCTTTTGTGTAGAGAGGCGAGTGTAGGGACCATGTTCGTCTCATGTGACTTTTCTTCCTTTTCTTCTCTTCTTTTGTGTGATGAGGCGGGTCCAGGGACCACGGCTGCCTCATGTGTCCTTTTCTTTACTCTGCTCTTCTTTTCTCGTTAATGCTTCCATGCTGGAGTGTATTTCTCTTACTGTGCCCCCAGGTCGGGGTGTAGCTTCATTTGGTATGCATCCCCCCCCTGAGGGGTGTGTTTTGCCTCTCTGCTTCCATGCCCCCAGGCGGGGTGTTTTTTTTTGCTTCTATGTCCCCAGTCCAGGGTGTGTTTTTTTAATGCCCCCGAGGCGGGGTGTAGCTCTCTTCAAATGCCCCCATGGTGGGGTATACTCTTCACGGCTTCTTTGCCCCCGAAGCAGGGTATGTTGTTTCTTCAAACGCCGCTTGGGCAGGGTATATCTTTCTTCTTATGCTCCCAGATCGGGATGTATGTCTCTTCGCTTCTGTGCCCCGAATCGGGGTAGATGCTTCTGCTTCTTATGCACCGAGGGCGGAGTGTATCTCTTTTTTTTTGTGCCCCCAGAGCGGGGTAGATGCTCTGCATGTGTCCCCGAGTAGGGGTGTAGCTTTGTCTCCCATGGAGGGGGGGTGTGTGTTGTTTCTTCAAAAGCCCCCAGACCAGGGTGTATTCTTCTCTTTCTTATACTCCCGAGGCGGGAGGGGTTCTCTTCATGTGCCCCCGGGAATGGGGATATGCTTCTTTCTTCAAGTGTCCCCAGGCCGGGGTGAATTCTTTTTTTTTCAGACACCCCGGGGGGAATGTTTGCTTCTTGTGCTCCCAAGGTGGGGTGTATTTTTTTGCTTTTGATGCCCCCAAGGTGGGGCGCATTGCTGCTTCTGATGCCCCAGAGCGAGGTATCCCTTTTTTTTATATGCCCCCGGCACGGGGTGTATTCCGCTTCTAGTGCCCCCAGAGTGGAGTGTATTGCCGCTTTTGATGCGGGGTGTAGTTCTTGCTTTTTATGCACCCGAGGCGGGGTGAATTCTTCTTCTTTGTTTATGTGCCCCCATATCAGGGGGTATTCCTCTCTTCATATGCTTCCCAAAGCCGGGGGATGTTGTTTGTTCTGCTTCAGATGTCCCCCCCCCCCGGGGGCTTAATGTTGCTTCATGGACTCCGAGCCTGGGGTATGCTCCTCCAAAGGTCCCTAAGCCGGGGTGGATTCTCTTTTCTTCTCATGCTCCCAAGGCGGGATGTAGCTTCTTCCAGTACCCCTAAACAGGAGCGGATTCTTTATGGCTTCTATGTCCCCTGGCGGGGTATGCTTCTTCTTCAAATACCCCTAGGCCGGGGTGAATTCTCTTCATATGCCCCTAAGTCGGGGCGTGTTCTTTATAGCTTCTAGGCCCTCGAGGCGAGGTATGCTCCTTCTTCAAATACCCCCGATACGGGGGTGTGTTTCTTGGCTTCATATGCCCCGGACGTGGGGTATATATTTTGTTTCTTATGCCCCCGAGCCGGGATGTAGCTTCTTGGCCTCATATGCTGCCGAGGCGAGGGGTATGTTGCTTCATGTGCCCCCCCCCGGGGGGGGGGGGGACGCATTTTGCCTCTACTGCCCCGTGGCGGGGTACATCTCTTGGCTTCTTACGCCCCCAAGGTGGGGTGTGTTTTCTTCTTGTGCCCCCGGGGTGGGGTATGTTGCTTTTTGCACCCCAAAGGTGGAGTGTACTTATCTTCAAGTGCCCCTGAGTCGGGGCGTACCTGTGTCTTACATGCCCCCATGCGGGGTGAGCTTGGCTTCTTGTGCACCCGGGGCGGGGTGAGTTCTTCTCATTTGCATGCCCCTGAGTCAGGGCGTGTTCTTTATAGCTTCCAGGCCCTCGAGGCGAGGTGGGCTTCTTCTTCAAATACCCCGGGACGGGGGTGTGATTCTTGGCTTCATATGCTCCCAAGACGGGGTGTATTTTACTTCTTCTCATGACCCCAGGATAGAGTGTATTAGCTTCATGTGCCCCCGGCACGAGGGTGTATCTTTGCTTTTTATGCCCCCCCGGGGGGATTCTTCTTCTTCTGCCCCGACACGCCGGGGAATGTCTGCTTTTTATGCCCCGAAAGTGGGGTGTGTTCTTGATGGCTCCTGTGCCCCCGTCGGTGGGGTGTATTTTTTTTCTTCAAATTCCCCTAAGGCGGGGTGTATTTTTTGTCGCTTCATGTACCCCCGAGTAGGGGTGAATTCTTTTCTTCTTACGCCCCCATGGCGGGGTATGTCTTTTGCTTCATGTGCCCCCATATCGGGGTGTATTTCTCTTCTTCAGATGCCCCTAAGCTGGGGCGCAACTCTATTTCTTCTTATGTCCCCAGGTCAGGGCGGATTCTTCCTCAAATGCCCCGAAGCCGGGGTGTAGCCTTTGCTTTGTGCCCTTCAGTCGGGGCGGATTCTCTTCATGTGCCCCTGGGAATAGGGTGTATCTCTTTTTTTGCCTCTTATGCCCCCGTAGCAGGGTATATATCTTCTTCTTATCCCCCATGGCGGGGTATATGCATGCTCTCTTCGGGAGTGGTGGCCGTGCTTGGCCTCATTGCTATAAAGCATTCCCCACAGCGGGCAGCCATTCACCAAGCTACGATTGTGGCTCGCTGGGTCTTTTAACAGCCACTCGAGGGGCCGTCTTGTGCCGGATGGAGGCAGCAGGAAGGAGGAACGAGCGGGGTCATTACACCACGGACTCGGAGCCTCCTAGAGTCGGGCGGATGCCGGGTTTCTTCTTGCTCTTTTAGTCGGCGATGCTGGCCGACTTTTCTTCTTTCTTCTTTCTCTTTTTCTTCTCTTTTTTTTCCTTCTCTTCTCTCTTTTTTTTGGTCTCTTCTTCTCTTCTCTTCTTTTTTGTATGATTGACCAGGGTGGGGGTGCAGGAGAGCGCTCACCCCCTCAGGGAGGGGATGAGTGGTTCGCTCCACCGCATCAACCCCACAGTGGTAATCTTTGTTCAGCACGGGTCTCGACGGACGTGGCCATACAACCCTCTATTGCCAATTCTTTCTCTTCTTTTTTTGTTTCTTTCTTTTCTCTCTTTTTTTTCTACCTTTCTTCCTTCCTTCTTTTCTTCTTTTCTTCTTTTCTTCTTTTTCTTCTTGAGGGAAACGGGGGGCTTGATTTCCCCTCCCTTCTGTTCTCTTTCTCTTATCTTCTCTTCCCTTTTTTTTATAACAGCCCCCATGATTCTTGGAAGCTGCATATGCTTCGAAGCAGCGTTCTCGAGGCCGCGAAGGCAGGTGCACCGATCCAGGCTTTTCTCCCCATAGGACTGGCGAAGACAGCACCTGTAATTCATCAAAGCAGGCAAACATCGTTTATTAGGGGGCCATGAGGCCCTGAATCCCGGTGAAGAGATGAAGGGTGGTTTGGTCCCACCGGGCGTGCCAAACTTGTGGACGCACTTTTCGTTTAACAGTTGTTATGTTCGTTCGTCGGTTTATTAAGTGCGTGGGCGTGCCAGTCACCGGAGTGACAATTTATTCGGGCTCCGAAGAGCCCATGGTACGCTCGTCCTGACTTCGTCAGACGATTGTGTGGTTCGTGTCGGGACCAAAACCCGCCGCGCCATAAAGGTTACGGCGTCATTTACATCCCCCATACGAGGGAACACCCTTGATTAATCGCCGAGATTCAGGGCCTCATGGCCAAGAAATCAATTTCATGGAAGGTCTATTACGAGGCATTGAAATCCTCGCGCGAGGGCGAGAAGAGAGCCATTCGCGGTCATGTCGGTCATGTGCTGACCATTTGATGTTCGGACGAGTGTCCGTCTCGGGGAAAGCGCGATCGTCGCGAGAAAACTGGAGCGTATGTATGCCAGTATATGGCAATTTATTGTTCAGAAGAACGGAAAACGTTCGGCTAAACCTCGGCTGGAGCGGTCGGAAACCGGTAAATCTGTTGACCCGGTGCAAGAGCAAGCCGCGACCATACTGCGGTGGGGCCCCCGCGGTCGAAACAAGACTTGTATGAGCGTCATTGATATTTCTGGTGCCAAGGGGGCGACGAGGGAATATCCCTTGAATCGGCTGAAAAGCCCTATGTCCGGAGAAGCGGGCGTTCTAAACGTGTCGGTCATTCAGGAGACCGTTTAATGTTCGGACGGGTGTCCGATATTGGGAATATCGTAATCGTCGGGGAAAGACCGAGAATGTATGTGTGCCGGGACATGGCAAGTTCTATTATTCCGAGACACTGAAAACGTTCGATTGAATCTCGGCTATTATATCTGAAAACCCGTGAATCTATTGGCCCGGTGCGAGATCGAGTCGGGACCATGCCGGGGGCGCCTCCCGTGATCCAAACGAGGCTCGCGTGGGCAGCGTTAATATTTCTGGTGTCGGAGGGCAACGGGGAAAAGTCCCGGGACTAGGCTTCGGAACTGAAAACGTGTTCGAGAGGAACAGGCTGTAGACCGGAGATATGAGCCAGACGATGACCATGATCGGGACGGGCCCGAGGTCTAAATATGGCCCACGGAGGTCTTATTGATATTCCCATGGGAGGAGTCCAGGGGTGGCGAGAGCCGTCTCGTTCTATTCCGATTCTGTCGGTCACTTGCGGACCTTTCCATGTTCGGGCAAGGGCCCGTATTGAGAGCGTGACGGGGGTGGACGCGACCCCGTACCAATGTATGCCGAGTTTACGGCAATTTCAATGAAAGAGCGGGAGCAAATCCCGATAGGAACGGGTCGGAATTGGTGAGCTATTGGCCCAGGGCAATGCCGGCTCACAACCATGTTGGGGTAGGAGCCACCGGCTATGAAAGTCACTCACGGGCCCTTTCATGTTCGGACATGGGTCCGTATTACGAACTCGGCGGGAATCGACGTGAACCCGTTCAAATGTCTGCCGAACGTGCGGCAATTTCAGTAGCGGCTCGGAAGGAATCCGGCCGGAGAAACGAGTCTAATTTAATCGGAATGTCAGCCCGAGGCGAAGTCAGGCTATGGCCATTTTAAGATGATTCCCTAGGCTCAGGCCCAACTCGTAGGGGCGGTATTGTTGTTCCTTCGGCACCGGGTCACGGGAGAGACGAGGCTGCGAAGCGGGTCTCATTGTTTTATTATTATTTAAGAAGTGTTATCATTACCATTTGTTAATTTATAGATACATTTGGGTGAATTCTTTATTGTCGTTTATTCATTTCTTCTTGTGATTTATTCATTTAATATTGTTATTATTAGGTTTATTATTATTTTTGTTCATTTATATTATCATTCGTTTGCTTGGCATTTTTCGTTAAGTTAGTTATTATTATTTATTTTATTTTGGCGGTCATTGATTTGTTTATTTATCATTATTATTATTTCCTTTAAGTTTATTGTTATCGTTGCTTATTCCTTTAGCGTTCTTATTTATTTATTCGCCTTATTGAATTTATTATTACTTATTACTGCTACTTGCCATTATTGTTTGCTATTATTTCTCTATTTTCTTTTGAATTTGTTGTTATTATCATTATTTGAGCTTTGTGTCACTATTTATTTATTTACTATGTTTTATTTTAGCTTATTATCTCTATTAATACCATTATTTTGGGTGCACCGCTGGGTCATGGGAGTGTGCCGCTGAGGGCACCAGGGAGTGTGCCGCTGAGGGCCAAAAGGGCCGTACCGCTGAGGGTCAAGGGGTGTACCGCTGGGGGGTAAAAGGGTGTACCGCTGGGGGGGGCGTCAGGGGTTGTGCCGCTGAGGGTTGGAGTAGGTGTGCCGCTGAAGAAGGAACGGGCTAGAGGGGTGTACCGCTGAGGGTCATGGGAGTGTGCCGCTGAGGGCCATGGGAGTGTGCCGGTGAAGGTCCATCTGGGTGGGAGGTAAGGGCAGTCATGCCGGTGGAGGTTCTTTCTTTTATTATTTGTTTTAAGGCTTTTCTTTTCTTCTTTTCTTTTCTCTCTTGATTTTTATTAAGTTTTGCATGGGTTTCTTCTTTTCTTCTCTTGATTAATTTTCATTCTTTCTCTTGTGGGGGCGGATGTTCGAGTTGTTTAGTTGTTGTTCGGTCTGGTTCTCTTTGAATTGATTGCATTGTTCTTCGCATTGGTTGAAGCATTTTGCCGTTGTTCTTTTCGTTTGTTTGTTGTTTTCTTTTAGTCCTTTTAATGTGTTATTGTTCCATTTGCTAGTTGCTATCTTTTATCTTTTTAATATGTCATCGTTTCTAACAAAAATTCGGCAGCATCTCCCCTTGACCCGAGCGTAAGGGAGATACAGGGAACGCGCCCACAAGGAGTGGCGGAACCCGGCAACTGGAGGTGGGCGCCCGAAAGCGGCAACACCTTTATAAACCTCGGAAAACTCGGAGGGTACGGCGAGCGGGAGGCACTCCTAAGACTGGCTGAGACGGGAATGCACTGGGCAAGAAGGAAGGGTGGTGTGCCGACGAAAGGCCTAGCTAGGGTGTGCCGGCGAACAGGCGGCTGAAGGTGTGCCGCTGAGGGCCGAGGAGCGTGCCGCTGAGAGCAGCTGAAGGCGTGCCGCTGAGGGCGGCTGAAGGCGTGCCGCTGAGGGCAGGCAGGGTGTGCCGGTGAAGGCCCGGCAGGGCGTACCGGCGAAGGGTCAAAGGAGGCACTTCGGGGCGTGCCGCTGGGGCACCAAAAGGGGTGCACCCACCGTGGGGGGGTAAACGGCAAGCAAAGGCAGGCGAGGACAAGCGGTTAAGGCCAGAGGCCTCATGGAAAGGGCCAAGACAGAGGGTGAATGGCTAAGACGCACAAACCAAGCACGGTAGCAAGACCCCAAAAGAGGGATTCTCATTCATGGAAAGAAAAGGCCACAGAGGGTCAATACATCGTAGGGAAAGGTAAAAAAAGGGAACAACAGCAAAAAGGAAAGGGAAAAGGGGGAATGAAGATACAAGGGGGGAAGGGGAACGGAGCATGGGCTCCTCCTCCCCTCCCAGACCTCACTCCTCTCTTCTCTCACTCTTCTTCTTCTCTTCTCTCTTCTCCGGCGACGGTGGACGGGGCAGCAGGGGGGAGCCTCTCCCTCTTCTTCTTCCTCTTCTCTTCTTTTCTTCTTCTATTCTTCTCTTCTCTTCTTCCTCTGTGTGTCCGTCTGTGTGGATGCCCCTCTTCTGTCAAAAACGGGAGTCTTTTATACTCCCCAGCAGCGGGGGCTTTGGCCACGGCCATCGAAGGCGGGAAATGGCTTGTGATGATGGCATTTGACCTTCCCCGTCCTGGGTGTCAGTGGGGTAGCCTACGTGGCCCAACGATCGGCTGACACCTCAGACGGCTTCACTGCGCGCCAAGGATGCGTAGGGCATGGGCTTCACGTCGTTTGCCGTTGAAAAAGCCTTCCGCTGTGCCGTTGGCGGGCTGAACAGGCGTGCCGTGGGGGAGCCAAAAGGGCGTACCGCTGGGAGCCCAAATGGGCGTACTGCTGGAGCCCTGAATGGGCGTGCCGCTGGAGCCCTGAAGGGCGTACCGCTGGAGCCCTGAAGGGCCGCACCGCTAAACCCCCGTGTGGGGTGTGCCGCTGGAGGGCTTGCTGGGCGTGCTGTTGAAACCCCCGTGGGGGCGTGCCGTTGAAACCCCCCCCCCCCCCCAAGGGGGGTGTGCCGTTGAGGGGCCTTGGGGCCGTGCCGCTGGGACCCCGAGGGGGTGTGCCGCTGAAGGGCTCTCCAGGGCGTGTCGCTGGGGCCTTGCCAGGGTGTGCCGTTGAGGCCTCTTGGGGCTGGGCGTGCCGCTGAAGGGCTCTCCAGGGGGTGTGTGTACTCGGGGATGTTCTGAGCCCATTGTGGGCACGAGTCATGGCCCGTTTGATTCTCTTTGAGGCCCACGAGCTGTGGGGCCTTTTGTGCTTGATTTCTCCGGGGTTTCTTCACTCGGCGCCGTTGCTGACGCGAGGCCGAGCAGGATATCCAGGTATGCATTTTTTGGTGTCCACAATGACCCACTCCGCAAGCTTTTGGAGATCGATCCCCTTTTGAGTACGGACCTTTCTGGCTGCGTCGGGCGGCATGAAGCCTCCAAGGACGCTTTCAGAAGTCCCCCGTGTCAGCATCCGCATAGCCTTCACCTTTCCGTCACTCTTGAATTTCTTCAATCCGAGCAGAAGTTCCACCTCCTCGAGGAGGATGGTCACCTCAAAGGTCGGGAAGATAAAAGTGTGGGTCTGGGGATGCCAGATCTCCACTAGTGCGCCCATAGCCGCCCAGTCCATACGAATCTTCTCATAGTGTTTGGCGTGAATAAGGAGCCCCTGCAGATGCCACTTCGAGAGTATGGCCCTCATGCCAATGGAGATGTTGGAAGTTAGCTTTGAAAGCCATGGCAGTTTGGAAAACTTCCTCGGGCCTGGGAAGAGTGGATATGACTGGAAGAGAAAAGAAAGAAGAAGAAATGAAGGAAGTAAGAAGAAGGTTCACATGGAAAATTTGAAATGAATCAGCTTACCATATGCGACAAGATCGTCCCACTCAGATGACCCTCGAGGTCAGAGAGTCGCCTGATCTCGCTGCTAGGCCTGCTCCTCTTCATAACGCGGGAAGACGCCCCTTCCATCCTGAAAATCTCTAGATTCTCCTCTCTTTCCTCTCCTGAGCTTCCAAAACCCACCTTGGTGCATTTGAATGAACTAGCATAAGGGGAGTTCTTATAGGAAGGGAAGATCGCTACAGGACGGAACATGTCACATCAGTGGTCATTGTCAAAATTTTGTCTGGATCTCCTTTGTACTGTGGTGCGATTCTGCTATGATTTTGCTACTTTCTGATGTTGCTAACCTTTGCTGGCCTGTGCAGGTTTTACTAACGAACATCTTTGTCCTATCTCCTGTCCCACCTTTCAATGGTTGATCCCACCTTGTCATGTATCATAGTATATGATACATACGCTACTAGAACATGTCAAGGACCTTGCGGCCCGAACGAATCTGGGATTTGAGTTCCCCTTCAACAAAAACGATGATGATCCCGGGAGAATTTGGGTTGTACGGATAGGCCGTTAATTTGTGGTAGCATGGGGACGACGGTTCCATTCAGTGAGTTGGTGCGCGGATAAACGGGCCCCAGCCCAGTGTCGGCTCACCGGATCGGTATCCTGACCCGTTCTTAACAAGTTGAGAATATTATCCTTGGCTATTTTCTATTTTAGTTTGTTTTAAATTTTTCTTTAAACCCAGCATGCACTACCAGAAAAAGTGGGATTTTAGACGGACATTATCCGTCTCAAATCCGTCTGAAAATCCGTCGCAAACCATATTTGTAACGGAATTCCGACGGATTTAAGACGGGAATCGACCGTCTGAAATTCTTAGTCACAAATTTGTGACAGTTAATTTGTCTGTCTGAAATTCCGTCTGAAATTAAGACAGAATAAATTTCGGTCACAAATTCCGTCTAAATCTCATACGATAAAATTTCCGTATGTAACTGTCCGTCTAAAATTATCCGTCTGTATTTCATACGGTTTTTAAGACGGATTTATAATCCGTTGTAAATACCGTCAGTAATCCGTCTGAAAGCTTGTCTGAAATCCGTCGCTATATCTGTCGAATATTACGACGGATTACTTTTTCGTCGTAACTACCGACGACGGTTCCATATGCAAATTCGTCCTAAATCCGTCGGTGTTTGAAACGGAAATCACGACGGATATTAATTTCCGTCTGAAATTACCGTCGCTATTCCAAACGGAAATAGCGACGGAGTGAAAATCCGTCTGAAATCAAAAATATATTTTTTTAAAATATTGCGTTTATTTATCTAATAAACCTGTTAAAAAAATTATTGGAACCTACTGATAACCACAAAAAAAACTCAACATCAACGTACCCAAATAAATAAACACCACCGAAAAAAACTCAACATCAACATAGATGTTCAAATAAATAAACACCACCAATAAAAAAATTCACACCATGCTGATCAAATAAATACAAAAAAAAACACATTAACCCTGCTGATCCGTCTGAATAACATAAAACAAATATCATTAAACATCAAGAAATATCTGGTACATCGTCAATATCCTCATCATCCATATCGTCACTGCCCTGCTCATCTCCTCTGTCGCTGCCCGCAGAAGGATCCCCCTACATTAAAAAAATAATAACATTCATTTATAGATAAAAAAATTAGTGCGAAGAAATGAGCATAAATATAAATCAAACATATCAAATTGATAACTGCAGATTTTATAGATCAACTACTAGCTTGAAACAATATTTAGACCCCCGGACCCGACCTGGTAGTTCATTTAAACTAAGTGTATTTTAAAACTGAACTTTGAGCGCCGAGCTCAAACCGGGCATCCGATTTGGATTCCGTCAGTTCTGACAAGTCACTTTCATCTCCCCGGTCGCGTTGGAATGATCGGCACGGCCGTCCGACTTGTATTTCAAGTTTTTGACCCCCGGACCTGACCTGATAGTTCATTTAAACTAAGTGTATTTTAAAACTGAACTTTGAGCGCCGAGCTCAAACCGGACATCCGATTTGGATTCCGTCAGTTCTGACAAGTCACTTTCATCTCCCCGGTCGTGTTGGAATGATCGGCACGGCCGTCCGACCGGTATTTCCAATTTTAGACCCCCGGACCTCGACCTGGCAGTTCATTTAAACTAAGTGTATTTTAAAACTGAACTTTGAGCGCCGAGCTCAAACCGGACATCCGATTTGGATTCCGCCAGTTCTGACAAGTCACTTTCATCTCCCCGGTCGCGTTGGAATGATCGGCACGGCCGTCCGACCAGTATTTCCAATTTTAGACCCCCGGACCCGACCTGATAGTTCATTTAAACTAAGTGTATTTTAAAACTGAACTTTGAGCGCCGAGCTCAAACCGGGCATCCGATTTGGATTCCGTCAGTTCTGACAAGTCACTTTCATCTCCCCGGTCGCGTTGGAATGATCGGCACGGCCGTCCGACCTGTATTTCAATTTTAGACCCCCGGACCCGACCTGGTAGTTCATTTAAACTAAGTGTATTTTAAAACTGAACTTTGAGCGCCGAGCTCAAACCGGACATCCGATTTGGATTCCGTCAGTTCTGACAAGTCACTTTCATCTCCCCGGTCGCGTTGGAATGATCGGCACGGCCGTCCGACCGGTATTTCCAATTTTAGACCCCCGGACCCGACCTGGTAGTTCATTTAAACTAAGTGTATTTTAAAACTGAACTTTGAGCGCCGAGCTCAAACCGGACATCCGATTTGGATTCCGTCAGTTCTGACAAGTCACTTTCATCTCCCCGGTCGTGTTGGAATGATCGGCACGGCCGTCCGACCGGTATTTCCAATTTTAGACCCCCGGACCCGACCTGGTAGTTCATTTAAACTAAGTGTATTTTAAAACTGAACTTTGAGCGCCGAGCTCAAACCGGGCATCCGATTTGGATTCCGTCAGTTCTGACAAGTCACTTTCATCTCCCCGGTCGCGTTGGAATGATCGGCACGGCCGTCCGACCGGTATTTCCAATTTTAGACCCCCGGACCCGACCTGATAGTTCATTTAAACTAAGTGTATTTTAAAACTGAACTTTGAGCGCCGAGCTCAAACCGGACATCCGATTTGGATTCCGTCAGTTCTGACAAGTCACTTTCATCTCCCCGGTCGTGTTGGAATGATCGGCACGGCCGTCCGACCGGTATTTCCAATTTTAGACCCCCGGACCCGACCTGGTAGTTCATTTAAACTAAGTGTATTTTAAAACTGAACTTTGAGCGCCGAGCTCAAACCGGCATCCGATTTGGATTCCGTCAGTTCTGACAAGTCACTTTCATCTCCCCGGTCGCGTTGGAATGATCGGCACGGCCGTCCGACTGTATTTCAAGTTTTAGACCCCCGGACCCGACCTGGTAGTTCATTTAAACTAAGTGTATTTTAAAACTGAACTTTGAGCGCCGAGCTCAAACCGGACATCCGATTTGGATTCCGTCAGTTCTGACAAGTCACTTTCATCTCCCCGGTCGTGTTGGAATGATCGGCACGGCCGTCCGACCGTATTTCCAATTTTAGACCCCCGGACCCGACCTGGTAGTTCATTTAAACTAAGTGTATTTTAAAACTGAACTTTGAGCGCCGAGCTCAAACCGGACATCCGATTTGGATTCCGTCAGTTCTGACAAGTCACTTTCATCTCCCCGGTCGCGTTGGAATGATCGGCACGGCCGTCCGACCTGTATTTCAATTTTAGACCCCCGGACCCGACCTGGTAGTTCATTTAAACTAAGTGTATTTTAAAACTGAACTTTGAGCGCCGAGCTCAAACCGGGCATCCGATTTGGATTCCGTCAGTTCTGACAAGTCACTTTCATCTCCCCGGTCGCGTTGGAATGATCGGCACGGCCGTCCGACCGGTATTTCAATTTTAGACCCCCGGACCCGACCTGGTAGTTCATTTAAACTAAGTGTATTTTAAAACTGAACTTTGAGCGCCGAGCTCAAACCGGGCATCCGATTTGGATTCCGTCAGTTCTGACAAGTCACTTTCATCTCCCCGGTCGCGTTGGAATGATCGGCACGGCCGTCCGACTGGTATTTCCAATTTTAGACCCCCGGACCCGACCTGATAGTTCATTTAAACTAAGTGTATTTTAAAACTGAACTTTGAGCGCCGAGCTCAAACCGGACATCCGATTTGGATTCCGTCAGTTCTGACAAGTCACTTTCATCTCCCCGGTCGTGTTGGAATGATCGGCACGGCCGTCCGACCGGTATTTCCAATTTTAGACCCCCGGACCCGACCTGGTAGTTCATTTAAACTAAGTGTATTTTAAAACTGAACTTTGAGCGCCGAGCTCAAACCGGGCATCCGATTTGGATTCCGTCAGTTCTGACAAGTCACTTTCATCTCCCCGGTCGCGTTGGAATGATCGGCACGGCCGTCCGACCGGTATTTCAATTTTAGACCCCCGGACCCGACCTGATAGTTCATTTAAACTAAGTGTATTTTAAAACTGAACTTTGAGCGCCGAGCTCAAACCGGACATCCGATTTGGATTCCGTCAGTTCTGACAAGTCACTTTCATCTCCCCGGTCGCGTTGGAATGATCGGCACGGCCGTCCGACCGGTATTTCCAATTTTAGACCCCCGGACCCGACCTGGTAGTTCATTTAAACTAAGTGTATTTTAAAACTGAACTTTGAGCGCCGAGCTCAAACCGGGCATCCGATTTGGATTCCGTCAGTTCTGACAAGTCACTTTCATCTCCCCGGTCGCGTTGGAATGATCGGCACGGCCGTCCGACCGGTATTTCAATTTTAGACCCCCGGACCCGACCTGATAGTTCATTTAAACTAAGTGTATTTTAAAACTGAACTTTGAGCGCCGAGCTCAAACCGGACATCCGATTTGGATTCCGTCAGTTCTGACAAGTCACTTTCGTCTCCCCGGTCGCGTTGGAATGATCGGCACGGCCGTCCGACCGGTATTTCCAATTTTAGACCCCCGGACCCGACCTGGTAGTTCATTTAAACTAAGTGTATTTTAAAACTGAACTTTGAGCGCCGAGCTCAAACCGGACATCCGATTTGGATTCCGTCAGTTCTGACAAGTCACTTTCATCTCCCCGGTAGTGTTGGAATGATCGGCACGGCCGTCCGACCGGTATTTCCAGTTTTAGACCCCCGGCCCCCAGATTTTCTCAATTCTTCTGAAGTAAATGAGTTTTAAAATTAATAATGAACATAATTGAGTAATTCCATCAAAATAAAAACATAGTAAACACTCACCTGTGCGGGCTGTGCTGTGGTGGTGGTTGATTTCTGAGGGACCATTCCGCTCTGGGAGAGGAGGCCACTAATTGCCTGCAAGAATACTGACACTTGGCTAGAGATCTCTTGCTGGAAATGCTGCTGCTGCCGCTGCATATCAGAAATCTGCGATCGGACCATGTCCATCATGTCGCTGGCAGAAGCGCTGGGGGCAACGGAAGGTATAGTGAAGGCACTGCCACTGGAAGAAGTATAGCTAGAACTCGCACACGCTGATGTCACCGCGCTTGCGTCTAGGCTCTCCCCAAAACCATATAGTCGGCCTTTCTTCGGTACGCCAGCTGCTGCCACCCACTCCACCGGATCGAACTCCGGCTGCTGCGTGTCTCCCTCCCCGTACTTCTCTGTCACTGCTTTGCTATATGTTTCCTACAAATTGAATAAAATAACTAGTCAATTTCATATGAATTACATGCCGATTTAAATGAACGGTACAAGTTACATATGTAGATAAACTTACCGCTGCTGACTTAGCTGTGTCACTCACAAAATCATTAGTCCCCTTCTTTTTGTGTGTTCTGTCGAACACCTCGAGGAACGACGGAGGTCGATTAAGCTCCACAGCCTGTTATACAATTCATAGTAAAAAAAAGTCAAATATTGGGATAAATTGTAAGAAGATAAATTGGTATATTACTTACCAATTTTTGTTTATGAGCCGCATAAGAGATGGACCCACTCGTATGCAAATTTGAACCTGGTTTTGACGTCCTGTTTGCTTTGGCTTTTTCGGACTTTTCTATCCACTTGGGGTCGGCAAAATGGTCACAAGATATCTCCCAATCCTCCTGCCTCATCCATAGAGGGCGATGCGCCTTCCACAATTGTCGGTCTTCACTCCCCCCACTCAATTTTTTAGCGTGTGCTCGGGCCTCATGTATTCTCCTCTTGTAACTTGAGAGCATAGTAGACTCCCAGGCACGACGACATCTCGCCGCGTCATGTCCACATGTGAATTGAAAAGACCGCTGTAAATCAATTACTTTTCACACTTAGTATAAAGTTGTAAATTGACTTTGGGAAATACTTGAATTAAATGACGTAATTACTTACTAAGAACATGTTGTACAATGAATCGCGGACGGACATCGAAAATCTCTGAAAGTGGAAGCTGCCCCGGGCACATGTGCCAACATGAGTTCGGTGGAATGATGGACAGCGCTGTGGGGTTCAAATTTCATACTGCAATTGCAAATGTCAAAATATTCATATTAGACAGTTGAGGGCTAATTAATGTAATATAACCTTATAGATTTACCCGGATACCCAACACGGGCGACGTCTATCATGGGTCGTGCCTCCCTCGTGACAACTGCCGACATCGTCAAGGGGCTGACTGGTGGGGGTGGGCCCTGTACAAGTGGGAGGTGGTGGGAGGGCACTGAGACCTGCAAGAATTTATTGTCATGTGGAGTGATACATATACTGTGAACATATAATTAAAATATACATACCTGCAGCGGGAGGTGGTGGGGGTGGCGTATGCACAACAGGTGGGAGGGCACTGAGACATGCAAGAATTTATTGTCATGTGGAGTGATACATATACTGCGAACATATAATTAAAATATACATACCTGCAGCGGGAGGTGGTGGGGGTGGCGTATGCACAACAGGTGGGAGGGCACTGAGACCTGCAAGAATTTATTGTCATGTGGAGTGATACATATACTGCGAACATATAATTAAAATATACATACCTGCAGCGGGAGGTGGTGGGGGTGGCGTATGCACAACAGGTGGGAGGGCACTGAGACCTGCAAGAATTTATTGTCATGTGGAGTGATACATATACTGCGAACATATAATTAAAATATACATACCTGCAGCGGGAGGTGGTGGGGGTGGCGTATGCACAACAGGTGGGAGGGCACTGAGACCTGCAAGAATTTATTGTCATGTGGAGTGATACATATAATGCGAACATATAATTAAAATATACATACCTGCAGCGGAGGTGGTGGGGGTGGCGTATGCACAACAGGTGGGAGGCACTGAGACCTGCAAGAATTTATTGTCATGTGGAGTGATACATATACTGCGAACATATAATTAAAATATACATACCTGCAGCGGGAGGTGGTGGGGGTGGCGTATGCACAACAGGTGGGAGGCCACTGAGACCTGCAAGAATTTATTGTCATGTGGAGTGATACATATAATGCGAACATATAATTAAAATATACATACCTGCAGCGGGAGGTGGTGGGGGTGGCCTATGCACAACAGGTGGGAGGCCACTGAGACCTGCAAGAATTTATTGTCATAAGTAGAACAAATATTGAAGAATTTAAATTAAAATATACATACATGATCCTCGAGTCTTTTTGCCACTGAGACCTGCAAGAATTTATTGTCATGTGGAGTGATACAAATATTACGAACATATAATTAAAATATACATACCTGCAGCGGGAGGTGGTGGGAGTGGCGTATGCACAACAGGTGGGAGGCCACTGAGACCTGCAAGAACTTATTTTCATAAGTAGAACAAATGTTCAAGAATTTAAATTAAAATATACATACCTGTAGCGGGAGGTGGTGGCGTATGTACAAGTGGTGGTGAGCCGACACTTGCACCTATAAATAAATTCTTTTAAGTTTGTAAATAATTAAAATATTTATATAGCTAACTTATTGATCAAATATACCTGTGTCTGAAGAAGATGGTAGCGAGGAGGTAGTAGTGCCCCTCTCACTGCTAGATCTCCTCCCACCCCTAGTACGACCTCCTCGCACCATTTCCTTATGAATAACAAAACAATTAATACATATTAATCCACAATTATATAAGGCTAGACAAATGTTATTTAAAATTATGCTTAAAAGTAAGAATCTTCTTACTAAATTATCAAAACATGCCTCCCTCATGTTGATATATCTAGCTCAACTTCATCATCTTCGTCATCCATAGTAGTCTCATGAGATTCAAAATCTTCGTCTTCATCTGATTCTTCCTCCCCTCTAACATCAACATTTAGCTCCGTCGGATCGACTTCTTCCACGCCATCTCGCGTACGTAATGACAGTGGCTCATCAGATTCGTCCATATTAAACCTAGAGGAACCGACAACGCCAACTTCGTCTGATTGATAATATTCAGCACGAGCAACCTCTGAGACATCTCCACTCATAGTTAACTCATAAGTGGGAAAGAGTTTTGAATTAACCCTGCAAACTGCCCACCAATCTCTATTCTTGGATGATGGATAGCTTGAATAGTACACTTGCTGGGCTTGTGCGGCTAAAATGAACGGTTCATAGGTCTTAAGTTTAAACCTATGCTTGACATTGACAATCCCATAATTTGTGTCATGTAGAACAGAATTAGGATCAAACCATTGACACTTAAATATGTATACATGATTGTCTTGTCCCAAATACTGAAGTTCTAAGACTTCTTCAAGAATACCATAGTAGTCCAATTCCATTTCATTGTATAAACTTCCCTTCACACATACGCCGCTGTTCATCGTAGACTTATTTCGCCCATAATCCCTTGTATGAAATTTGTATCCATTCACAATATATCCCGGATAGGCACGTGTCTGGTTCGAGGGGCCATAACTTATCTGTTGTACTCTTTGATCAGTAATGAGACCTTGTTCAACCTATATTCAAATTAGAGTAGTTAAAATAATAACAATTACCTCAACATACGTAAATACAAACATATATATTCAGAGTTCACACTAACTCGGTTTCTTAGCCATTTGGAAAAAAACTTCTCGCGTTCTTTTTCAATCTCCACATCCTGGATATTTGGACATTTTTCAGCTAATTCTGAATCAAATTGTCTGCAATATAAATGTAGCACCCCGTAAAAAAAATGATTAAAAAAATTTGATAAAGCCAATGTATAGACTTTGTGAAGTCAATGTTGTATAGACTTTGAGGAAGCCAATGTATAGACTTTGAGGAAGTCAATGTATAGACTTTGAGGAAGCCAATGTATAGACTTTGAGGAAGCCAATGTATAGACTTTGAGGATGTATAGACTTTGAGGAAGCCAATGTATAGACTTTGAGGATGTATAGACTTTGAGGAAGCCAATGTATAGACTTTGTGAAGTCAATGTTGTATAGACTTTGAGGAAGCCAATGTATAGACTTTGATGAAGTGAATGTATAGACATTGAGGAAGCCAATGTATAGACTTTGAGGATGTATAGACTTTGAGGAAGCCAATGTATAGACTTTGTGAAGTCAATGTTGTATAGACTTTGAGGAAACCAATGTATAGACTCTGTGAAGCCAATGTATAGACTTTGAGGAAGCCAATGTATAGACTTTGAGGAAGTGAATGTATAGACTTTGAGGAAGTCAATGTATAGACTTTGAGGAAGCCAATGTATAGACTTTGAGGATGTATAGACTTTGAGGAAGCCAATGTATAGACTTTGAGGAACCAATGTATAGACTTTGAGGATGTATAGACTTTGAGGAAGCCAATGTATAGACTTTGTGAAGTCAATGTTGTATAGACTTTGAGGAAGCCAATGTATAGACTTTGAGGAAGTGAATGTATAGACTTTGAGGAAGCCAATGTATAGACATTGAGGAAGTGAATGTATAGACTTTGAGGAAGCCAATGTATAGACTTTGAGGATGTATAGACTTTGAGGAAGCCAATGTATAGACTTTGAGGAAGCCAATGTATAGACTTTGTGAAGTCAATGTTGTATAGACTTTGAGGATGTATAGACTTATGGAGTTGCTGGAAATGTGAATTAAGATCTTACTCAACATAAGGTTCAATCTCGAGGCAATTCAAAAGAATATATATCTCAGCGGCGTGCAACTCTCTATCTTCGAGCGTGCGAGTCAAGCAACGTCCGAACGCACGTCCAGGATGTTTAAATATGGAGAGCCGATCGGACGATTCATCCACTCCCCCATCATCATTACGTGGAGGTCGAGTACGACGAGTTTGAATCTCTGGCTCAAAGTACATAGAACAGAAGTTCGAAATTTCTTCAAGAATGTATGCCTCAGCAATCGAACCCTCCACCTGTGCCTTGTTGCGAACTTTCATTTTTAATTCATGCATGCACCTACAACAACAAGTCAGATGGCAACAATATGTAGCGGCTATGGACGACTTATAAGTTAACAAAAATTGTCACATACCTCTCAAATGGATACATCCATCGAAATTGTACTGGACCTCCGACGATAGCCTCATATGGCAAATGAACGACCAGGTGCTCCATCGAATCAAAGAATGCCGGAGGAAATATCTTCTCTAGCTTGCAAATGGTTGTGACAACTTCTTGTTCGATAGTTTGTACATCCCGAAGTCTGAGTTCAGATGCACATAAAATCTTGAAAAATTGACTCATCTCAGCTAGTGCTCCCCATATCTGCTTTGGCAACAAATCACGAAATGCAATGGGCAGTAGCCTCTCCATGAACACATGACAGTCGTGACTTTTCATACCATATATTTTCCCCTCATTAACATTCACACAACGGGCTATGTTGGATGCATATCCATCTGGGAATCTCAGTTGTTTCAACCACTGGCATACTTCCTTGATCTGTGTATCATGAAGCACATAAGTTGCTTTAGGCTGCACAGTTTTGCCATTGACACTTTGTAGTTCCAGTTCTGGACGTCTACAAAGCATCTTTAAATCCATACGTGCTTTGGCGTTGTCCTTTGTTTTCCCTTTAACATTCATGATCGTATTGAACACATTATCAAAAAAATTCTTCTCGGTATGCATGACATCCAGATTGTGTCGTACAAGAAGAGTTGACCAATAAGGTAATTCCCAAAAAATGCTTTTCTTGACCCAGTTGTGATCCTTTCCAAAATTAGGGAGTTGACGTGTGCTACCAGACAATTGAACTACATCTGTAAATTGTGCACCCGTGACGCCATATGTAGACCCGACACCCGTTGCAAGTCAGCTTCATCCATTTCAACAGTATTTTTTTTAAACGAGTCTTTTTGCCTTCGAAAAGGATGGTCACTTGGTAGCAACCGCCGATGGCAATCAAACCAGCAGCTTTTCCCCCCATGTTTCAATACAAATGATTTGGTATCTTCCATACAGTAAGGACATGCTAGCCTCCCATGTGTGCTCCAACCAGATAGCATTCCATATGCAGGGAAGTCACTTATTGTCCACATCAGTGCAGCCTTCATAATAAAATTTTTCTTCCTATATGCATCATAAGTAACAACTCCATCAGTCCATACAAATTTGAGCTCATCAATCAACGGCCTGAGATATATGTCCAAATTTTTTCCGGGACTTTTTGGACCAGGAATTACTAGGGACAAAAACAGATTTTCTCGCTTCATGCACATGTGCGGCGGAAGGTTGTACGGTGTCATGAACACTGGCCAACAAGAATAAGCTGCCACTGAACCACCGAATGGATTAAAGCCATCTGTGCATAAACCCAATCGAACATTACGTGACTCCCTTGAAAAGGCAAGATGAGTACGACTAAAGTGAGTCCAAGCTTCACCATCGGCAGGATGACTGATTATATCATCGGCACGACGTACTCTTTCGGTGTGCCATGTCATATGCCGAGCCGTCTTTGAGGACATATACAGTCGCTGCAGCCTAGGCACAAGAGGGAAGTATCGCAATGCCTTGTAAGGTACATCTTTTGCCTTTGAATTGACCCCCCCCCCTTAGGTTTGAATCTGTCATGGCCACAAATGGAACATGATATCTTATCTGCATCATCTTTGTAATATAACATACAATGATTCGGACATGCATCTATTTTCACATATCCAAGTCCTAAGTCATTGACCATCTTTTTTGCACGGTAAAAAGTTTCTGGCAACTTCTCGTCTCGAGGCAACATACTCTTGATCAAGAGGAGGAGACGGTCAAAACAAGTCTCACTGATGTGAAATTCAGATTTCAAGTTCAACAACTGTGACACTGCAGACAATCGAGTGTGATTTTCACAACCATCCCACAGCGGCTCATCAGCATCCCTAAGTAGTTCATAAAATCTTCCGGCTGTCTTATTCGGCGCTTCATCGTGAACATTAAAACTAGGACCAGCAGCATCTACAACCATATCCACGTACCCACTTGTGCCTGCAATATTGTCGAGCTCATACCTCAAGAATTGCTCACCATGACACGTCCAATTCGTATAACCATCCACGAACCCTTTCGTGTACAAATGATGTTGCACATCCCATGTTGAACACCACCTCAAGTTTCTACAACTTGAACAAGGGCATCGAATGTGACCGTCGCGATCTATTGCTGCATTTGGATTCCCCAATGCAAATTGAATGAAACTCTCAACCCCAAGCTTAAAGTCATCTGACACCACCCGGTCAACTATTCTACGATACATCCATGAACGATCTGTCGACATTTTGCCTGCACCCAATAAATGACAATACACATCCTAACTTTCAAATCATTACTCATAATATTACACCCGACCCTTTCCTCACATCGTTCATCATAGACCATTTGCAGTTGGAAGAGGAATATTGATTAGATTATCACTTTTTAACCCATCCATGAAGGTTTGATCGCACAATCACTTACTATATGTGCTGCACGATTTGCTAAAAATTTCGGCATCATCTCCCCACACTTCTCCGATATACCAAATATATTTATTGATTTTGAAATTTTCTTAAACACTTACAAGTAAGTGGTTAAGAAAACACTCAAAATCAATAATGGTATATCAGAGAAGAGTGAGGAGACACAACCGAAATTCTCAACAAACCATACAAACACATATAGTAAATGACTGCCTAAGTGCGATCAAACATTCACAGACTGTCCAAACGGGACAATTCAAGACTTTGAGGTAGATATATATATTCTCATAAACAAATGAGAACATACACATCAAACCCAAAGTCTTGAACGGGAAGGCACATTGACACGGTTTTAACGCGCTCTCCTGAGGTGCGTGTAATGTTAGGTCGCACCCACGCACCTCAGCTCACAGGGAATACCCCATGCATTTATATAACATAAAATTAAATAACAACGCAATTATCATTATGGACATATCAAATTAAATAACACCCAAATTATAAAATTTTTCAAATGAAGAACATCGAAGCTAAACAATCTACATTTTTTAGTCAAATTAACATCAAATTTCTATTAAAATCAGATTTAAAAATATATTTACATGCAATAAAAATCCACAAAGTTTTAAATCACAAAATGAATTTTTTGGGTATTTACCTATTGCTATAGATAATTCTGATTTCTTTGCATTTATCCACATCTTTGTATATATGTACTACTTAAGATGTGTGGTCATTCCATTTCTCTATATCTTCTTATCATCATAAGACAAGGTTCAAATGGGATCACTTTCAGCCTCAGTGGAGCATCTATGGCCTCAAGAATGGCAGGACGACCTTTTTGCATGAGAACTGCTCCCATGCCAGTTCCACTAGCATCACACTCGACTACAAAAGTTTCTGAAAAATCAGGCAAGTCAAGAACTGGGGCAGTTGACATAGCCTCTTTAAGCTGTAAGAAGGCTTGATGAGAAGATGGGCTCCAACTATAACTGTCCTTCTTAAGAAGACTGGTCAGAGGTGCAGCAAGAGATTTTACTATCAGCTCATGGAGGAAGCACTTAACTGTTACTGATCAATCCTTTCCATACTCTCTCATTTGGTCTACCTACATTCCCCCCAAAGTTTCTCTATTCCTATGGAAGCTCATCCATGGAATTTTACCCACTGATAGAAGAGTCCAGCAAAGTGGAATATCATTGTGTTCTAAAAACTTATGCTGTCCAAATGCTTAGATTGAGTCAACCACTCACCTTCTCTTACATAGCAAGCTGTCAGCTGCCACTTGGGCTCTGCTTAAGCCCTGCATTCATATTGATCCCCCTCATGATGGCTGCCAATGCCATCTTATTGGAGCCCCCCTCCCCAGTCTCTTCCCACTGACCCCCACCACACGCCGGAGTGGCTCCGGTGATATTGCACCCCCACCCCCACCCTTCGACCAAAAGTCATCCCAACCCCTCCCTACCCCCTTTCTCCCTCTAGCAATATTCGGGTGAGCTCGCGGCCCCACACCCTCCCAACCAGCAGTCCCCACCCCGGACCCCTTGTAGCACCTCTCCCTTAACCCCCCACTCCCAGAGTAGCCCCCCTAGATCCGCCTGAACTCTCCTCCCCCGGACCCCCCACCCTCCCAGAGATGAGCCCCTACCCCAGACCCTCTGTTGGATCCCCCCTCTCTGAACCACCCCACTCCTAGAGCAGCCCCCCCTCGGACCTACCGCAATCGAACCCTCCTCCCCTAGACTCCCCCCCACTGGAACTTCGCACCCTCCCAGCCAGTAGCCCCCACCCCGGACCCCCCACCGGAGACCCCCTCCCTGAAATCCCCACTCCCAGAGCAGCCCCTCACCCACCGAAACCCTCCTCCAGACCCCCCATCGGAACCCCCCCCACCCTCCTAACCCACAGCCCCCACCCTGGACTCCCTGCCGGATCCCACTGCGCGCCTGAACCGCCCTCTGCCAGAGCACCCCCCGACCCCCTCCGCTCTTGACCCTCCTTCCCGAAAACTGCTGCTGGAACCCCTCTCCCTGCCAGACCAACCTCCCCCTCCCAGATCGGCTAGAACCCTCGCCCTCCCTGATGATCCCCAAGCTTTAAAAAAAAAGGAACAACAAATGCAACAATGGCGATGGTGGAGGCGCGTCAGGTAGGGAGAGTTTTATAGAGAGAGGGTGAGGGAGGGGGCTTACCAGACCAGAGAGGATGGCTTGGAGGATGGCGACAATGCGACACTGGCGGCGACAACGAGGACGGCTTCGATGGCAACGACGAGGACGGCTTCAACGGCAACGGTGAGGGGGGCTCTGCGGGGACGTCGACGACGAGGAAGGCTTCGACGACGATGGCGAGGGCGGCTTTGGCCGCGACGGCGAGTACGGCACCGGCAGTCTCTCCTTGGCAAGGAGATAGTGGAAAGAGAGTGAGAGGGAGAGTGGGAGTGAGACGAGATCGCGGGGGAAGGGGGGAAGAAGGGGGGAAAGCTCCGTCGTGGGGGAAGGGGGGAAAGTTTCGATGGAGGTAAAGAATATTTGTAACGGATTTCAGACGGATTATTTCCGTCTGAATATCCGTCTCAAATCACGACGGATATAAAGATGGAATATATTCCGTCTATAATTATAGACGGATCTTCAGAGGGAATATAGTATGTCGTTAATAACAACGGAATTTGTAACGGAAACTAATCCGTCACAAATACAGACGGATTTTACGACGGAAAAATATCCATCTGAAATATCCGACTGAAATCCCGCTTTTTTTGGTAGTGATGCATTCATATAGGACTTTGATTTATTGCGGAAGATCATTCAAGCGATTCGATTGCGAAGGCCGTTGTGCTTCAATTCCTACAAATATGAGATATTCCACTCCGAATGAAATACTGAGTTTCCTTGAAACGGCCCTACGTTGCTCTTCTAAAAGGAGACCCTTGTTTGGACAGACCCTCAGATATTCCTTTTTACCTTGTTTGACCCACCTTGGCCGCAGCACTTCCACGTTGGCTGGTAACCGCTCCCCAAAGGTGAAACCTGCAGGTTTATGACTCAGGTACTTCCACACCGAGAAGTTGGTCTCTTTTTGTTTCGTGCCTGAGCGCACATCTCACCCTCCCTTATTTGACCTCCGTCCAAGCAATCGTCAATATTTGAAAGACCTTCTTCAAGGTCGCCTCATTGAAACTTCAGGAAAGATTCCAAACAGTAACGTCAAAAGCATGTCTCATCACACCTTGGCATCAACTTATCAGTCCGCTCCCACTACATTTCACTCCACTTCGATACCATTCCACTACGTGTCGCTCCCTTGCAAAGCAGACGCCAAGGCGGGGCAGCTGTAGACACGCCATTCTTAACGTCTCCTGAGAAAGTCTCATATTACCATACGACGCCCCGCGACGGCTTACGCATTTCGAATCACTTGAGTACTTCCTTTTCTTGGATCTTCTTCTGCCTTTTTCGGCATCCGGAATCGTCTCGTCACGGCATTCAGACGGCATCAACACCAGTCAGACGCATCAAGAGGTTCCGGAACCAAGAAGGTGTCGGCCAGGCAGCCGCCGATTGAGGACCTGTTGACGCCTGGAAAATGAGCAATGGCGAAGACAAGAAATTGAAAAGAAGATCAGACCAACAGTGAAAGATCAATGATGAAGCTCATCAACCACCCATCCGGCCAGGCTAATGTCCAGTGTCGTCGTCTAGCAGACGACGGCACCGATGAAATAGCAGTCACCTGACTGATGAGACCTCCTACCATATTTTAACAAGAGCTGTATTGCTGCCCTATCCAAGAATCTACAGATGACATGTCAGAATGGGTCAGATGTTGACTTATTGACAGATGAGGCGGGAGCAAAGACAAAGATGAAGCCAAAGCCAGCAAATGAAGACTGTGAAGACTTCTACAAAGTCAAAATAAAAGAAGAACCGTCTTCATGTACTGCGTGCCTGTGGACGCACTTTTCGTTTAACAGTTGTTATGTTCGTTCGTCGGTTTATTAAGTGCGTGGGCGTGCCAGTCACCGGAGTGACAATTTATTCTGGCTCCGAAGAGCCCATGGTGCGCTCGATCTGACTCGATCAGACGATTGTGTGGTTCGTGTCGGGACCAAAACCCGCCGTGCCATAAAGGTCACGGCGTCATTTACATCCCCCATACGAGGGAACACCCTTGATTAATCGCCGAGATTCAGGGCCTCATGGCCAAGAAGTTAATTGCACGAAAGGTCTATTAAGAAGCATCGAAACCCCCGTATGAGGGTAAGAAGAAAACATTCGCGATCATGTCGGTCGTGTGCTGACCATTTAATGTTCGGACGAGTATCCATCTTGGGAAAAGCACGATCGTCGCGGGAAGACCGGAGTATATGTATGCCAGGATATGGCAATTTATTGTTCGGGAGAACGGAAAATGTTCGGCTGAATCTCGGTCAGAGCGGTCGGAAACCGGTAAATCTGTTGGACCGGTGCAAGAGCAAGTTGCGACCATACTGCGGTGGCCCCCCCGCGGTCGAAACAAGACTTACATGAGCGTCGTTAATATTTCCGGTGCAAAGGAGCGACGGGGGAATATCCCTTGAATCGGCTGAAAAGCCCTGTGTCCGGAGAAGCGGGCGTTCGAAACTTGTCGGTCATCCGGGAGACCATTTAATATTCGGACGGGAGTCCGGCTCGAGAGTATTGTAATCGTCGCGGAAAGACCGAGAATGTATGTGCGCCGGGACACGTCAAGTTTTATTATTCCAGGACACTGAAAATGTTCGGTTGAATCTCGACTATTATATCCGGGAAACCCGTGAATCTATTGGCCCGGTGCGAGATCGAGTCAGGACCATGTCGGGGGCGCCTCCCGTGATCCAAACGGGGCTCGCGTGGATAGCATTAATATTTCTAGTGTCGGAGGGCAACAGGGAAAAGTCCCGGGACTGGGCTTCAGAGCTGAAAATGTGTTCGAAAGGAGCGGGCTGTAGACCGAGGGTATGAGCCAGACGATGACCATGATCGGGACGGGTCCGAGGTCTAAGTATGGCCCACGGAGGTCTTATTGATATTCCCATGGGAGAAGTCCAGGGGTGGCAAGAGTCGTCTCGTTCTATTCCGATTCTGTTGGTCACTTGCGGATCTTTCCATGTTCGGGCGAGGGCCCGTATTGAGAGCGTGACGGGGGTGGAAGCGACCCCGTACCAATGTATGCCGAGTTTATGGTAATTTCGATGAAAGAGCGGGAGCAAATCCCGATAGGAACAGGTCAACGTTGGTGAGCTATTGGCCCGGGGCAATGCCGGCTCACAACCATGTCGGGGTAGGAGCCACCGGCTATGAAGGTCGCTCACGGGCCCTTTCGTGTTCGGACCTGGGTCCGTAATAAGAACCCGGCGGGAATCGAAGTGAACCCGTTCAAATGTCTGTCGAACGTGCGGCAATTTCAGTAGCGGCTCGAAAGGGGTCCGGCCGGAGAAACGAGTCTGGTTTAATCGAAATGTCAGCCCGAGGCGAAGTCAGGCTATGGCCATTTTGGGATGGTTCTCTAGGCTTAGGCCCAACTCGCAAGGGCGGTATTGTTGTTCCTTCGGCACCGGGTCGCGGGAGAGACGAGGCTACGAAGCAGATCTCATTGTTTTATTATTATTTAAGAAGCGGTATCGTCATCATTTGTAGATTTATAGATATATTTGGGTGGGTTCTTTATTACCATTTATTCATTTTCCTTGTGATTGATTCGTTTATTATGGTTAACATTAGGTTTGTTATTATTTTGTTCGTTTTGTTATCATTCATTTACTTGTCATTTTTGTTGAGTCTGTTATTATTATTTATTTATCTTGGTTATCATTTACTTTGTCTATTTATCATTATTATTATTTCTTTTAACCTTACTATTATTATTACTTGTTTCTTTATCATCCTTATTTATTTGTTCATTTTGGATTTGTTATTTTTTATTATTATTATTATTACTCATATTTTCTAGAGAGAGAATGGGCCATTGGAAGGCTAAGAGAAAGGTGTACCGCTGAAGGGCTGGGGCGCTGTGCCGCTGAAGGGCCTGGGGCTGTGCCGTTGAAGGGCTGGAAGGGATGTGCCGCTGAAGGGCCTGGGGCTGTACCGCTGAAGGGCTGGAAGGGCTGTGCCGCTGAAGGGCCTGGGGCTATGCCGCTGAAGGGCTGGATGGGTGTACCGCTGGAGGGTTAAAAGGGTGTACCGCTGAAGCCCAGGGGCGTACCGCTGGAGGGCCAAGGGAGCGTGCCGCTGAGGGGCTGAGGGAGGCGTGCCGGGGAAGGGCTGGAGCGTGCCGACGAGGGGCTGAGGGAGGCGTGCCGGGGAAGGCCCGTAGGGGCGTGCCGGCGAGGGGCTGGCTGGAGCGTGCCGGCAAAGGGCCAAGCAACCGGGCTAGGGGCGTGCCGGCGAAGGGCGTGGGGAGCGTGCCGCTGAAGGGCTGAGCAGCCGGGCTAGGGGCGTGCCGGCGAAGGGCGTGGGGAGCCCACTCCTCCTCCGTTCTTATGTCTTTTCTCTTTTCCTTTTCTCTCTTGATTTTATTAAGTTTGCATGGGTTTCTTCTCTCTTTCTCTTGATGATCTTTCATTCTTTCTCTTGCGAGGGTGGATGTTCGAGTTGCTTAGTCGTTATTTGATTCGATTTCCTTTATGTTGATTGTGATTCTCTTGCCTTGGTTAAAGTGTTTTATCATTATTCTTTTTATTTGTTTGTTGCCTTCTTCTTGCCTTTTAATATGTTATTGTTTCTGACGAAAATTCGGCAGCATCTCCCCTTGACCCGAGCGTAAGGGAGAAAAAGGGAACGCGCCCACATGGAGTGGTGGAACCCGACAACTGGAGGTGGGCGCCCGAAGGCAGTAACACCTTTAGTAAAACTTCGGCAAACACGAAGGAAAGCAACGGGGCCTAAGGCCTGTGGAATCGGACGAGGTAGACTGGGTTTCGGCCAAGGCGTACCGGGCTGGGGCATGGCCAAAGTGTGTGCCGCTGAGGGCTTAAAGAGTGTACCGCTGAGGGCCTAAAAGGGTGTACCGGCCAGGGGCCAATGGGGTGCACCGCTGGGGGTCAAAAGGAGTGTACCGGCCAAGGGCTAAGGGCCAAAGAGTGTGCCGGCCAAGGACTCAACGGGGTGTACCGCTAAGGGTCAAAAGGGTGTGCCGGTGGCGGCATAATCAGGGCGTGCCGCTGAGGCACCAAAAAGGGGTGTGCTACTAGGGGTGGTAAACGGCAAGCAAAGGCAGACGAAGACAAGCGGTTAAGGCCAGAGGCCTCATGAAGAGGGCCAAGACAGAGGGGGGAAGGGCTGAGACGCACAAACCAAGCACGATAGCAAGACACCCAAAAGAGGGATTTTCATTCATGGAAAGAAAAGGCCACAGAGGGCCAATACATCGTAGGGAGAACTAAAAAAAAAAGGGAGCAACAGCAAAAGGAAAGGGAAAAAGGGAAATGAAGATACAAGGGGGAAGGGGAACGGAGCATGGGCTCCTCCTCCCCTCCCAGACCTCACTCCTCTCTTCTCTCACTCTTCTTCTTCTTCTTCTTCTTCTTCTCTTCTCTCTTCTCCGGCGATGGTGGACGGGGCAGCAGGGGGAGCCTCTCCCTCTTCTTCTTCTCTTCTTCTTCTCTTTTCTTCGTCTGTGTGTCTGGCTGGCTGGCCTCTTCTCCGCTTCGCAGCGAAGGAGAGGGGTCTTATACCCCCTGTGGCGGGAGCGTTCGGAGGCAGGAGGCGTCCGAAGTGCATTTAATGGGAGTTGACTCCCTTGTCCTGGGTGGCAGGAGGAGTAGGCAACGTGGCCCAATCCCCGGCCGACACCTCAGCAAGTCCACTGCGCGCCAAGAATCCATAGGGCATGACGTAAGATTTGATTCGCCGGAGCGTGACGCTGGGAGCCAGCAGGCTGCACCGCTGGAATGCTGTGAGAGCGTGCCGCTGAAAGGGCTGGCCAGCGTACCGCTGGAAGGGCCAAAGGCCGTGCCGCTAGGGGCACCTTGGGGGTGTGCCGCTGGAGGCACCTGGGGAGTGTACCGTGGAAGGCAGCAAGGAGTGTGCCGCTGGGGCTTGCTTGGGGGCGTGCCGCTGAGGCCCCAGATGGGCGTGCCGTTAAACGGCGAGAAGAGTGTGCCGCTGAGCGGCCAAAAGGGTGTGCCGATGGGCGGCCTAGGGGGCGTGCCGCTGGGGCTTGCCAGGGTGTACCGTTGAACGGCCTGAGGGGAGCGTGCCGCTGAGCGGCCTGGAGGCGGGAGAGGGGCGTGCCGCTGAAGGGCTGCCCTGGGTGTGCCGATGGGCGGCCTAGGGGGCGTGCCGCTGGGGCTTGCCAGGGTGTACCGCTGAACGGCCTGAGGGGAGTGTGCCGCTGAGCGGCCTGGAGGCGGCAGAGGGGCGTGCCGCTGAAGGGCTGCCCTGGGTGTGCCGCTGAGGGGCACATGGCCGTGCCGCTGAAGGGCGCTTGGCGGTGTGCCGTTGAAGCCCTGGGGCTTGGGTGTGCCGCTGAAGGGCGTGCCGCTGAACAGGGCAAAGGGGTGTGCCGCTGAAGGGCTAAATGGGCAATTTTCAGCCCTTGTGAGCACGAGTTGCGGCTCGTTTGATTTTCTTCAGGGCCCATGGATTGTAGGGCTCCTGGGGGTTGATTTCTCTTCGCTGTCGTGACTCCGGGGACGGCTTCACGGCAGTGCGCATACTGGGGGGAGTCCGGATGACTAGTCTCTCCGGGGCTGCTTCACTCGGTTCCGTTGTTGATGCTGGGCTGAGCAGGACATCTGGGTGTGCAATTTTTCGGTGTCCACAAATGCCCCCCACCCACGGGTAGCGCAGGCGAAGGATGAGCCGGGCGGTGCCCGTGGGTGTATTCGTCTCTTTTCTCTTCGTCGATGCCGACGGGGTGTTGTATGCTGACATAGCGTGCTGGTCTCTTCGTCTCTGCATCATTAGTGCTGACAGTGCGTCAGGAGTTGCCATAGCATGTTGGTTTCTTCTTCTCTTTGTCAGTGCCGACGGGGTGTCGGGAACTGAAGTAGTATGTTGGTCTCTTCGTCTCTTCATCAGTGCCGACGGGGTGTCGGGAACTGAAGCAGCATGTTGGTCTCTTCGTCTCTTCATCAGTGCCGACGGGGTGTCGGGAACTGACCTGGTTTGTCGTCTCTTAGTCTCTTCGTCAGTGCCGACAGGATGCCGGGAACTGACCTGGTCTCTTGGTCTCTTTGTCTCTTCGTCAGTACCGACAGGATGTCGGGAGCTGACCTGGTCTCTTGGTCTCTTTATCTCTTTGTCAGTGCCGACAGGATGTCGGGAGCTGACCTGGTTTGGTGATCTCTTGGTCTCTTCGCCAGAACCGACAGGGTGTCGGGAGCTGGCCTGGTTTGTTGATCTCTTTGTCTCTTCGTCAGTGCCGACGGGGTGTCGGGAACTGAAGCAGCATATTGGTCTCGTCATCAGCGTCGACGGGACGTCGGGAACTGAAGTAATTTGTTGTTCTCTTGGTCTCTTCATCAGCACCGACGGGGTGTCAGGTACTGAAGCAGTATGTTGGTCTCTTTGTCTCTTCTCTTTCTTTTCTTCTCTCTTTTTCCTTCTCTTTTTTTCTTTTCTTCTCTTTTTTTTCTTCTCTTTTTTTTTCTCCTCTTTTGTCATCTCTTCTTTTTTTGTCCTTTTTGTTGTTGTTTTTTTTTGTTTCTTCTCTTCTTCCCTTCTTTTCCCTTCTTTTTTTCTTTTCCTTTCTTTTTGAAGAACTCCAGGTGGCTGTTGGCATGGATGCCAATGATATAAGAGTTGTCGGCGCAGGGGCCAACAGGGGAGGTCAAAACAGCCAAGGCTGGAAGCGGGCTTCAAGAGCCAAAATTGTGAAAGGCAAGCCACGAGGGCGGAGAAAAGGGTTCATTAATTCAACAGGGGTATTCGTCGCCTGAAGGGACGGAGAGAAGAGTTTGTTGATTCAAAAATGCGCCGGGGATATTGGCTGTGAAACCCGGACTCGAGAAAGTGGGCCGCGAGGGCCAAAGTTGGCGTTACGGAAGCGGGCCGTGCAGGCCAGATTCTGGGAAGCAGGCCGTAAAGGGCCAGGGATGTTGGGAAGCGGGTTGCAAGAGCCGAATCGGGGAAGCAGGCTACGGGAGCCAGAATTGGGGAGCAGGCCGCGAAGGCCAAATTCTGGGAAGTAGGCCGTGAAGGCTAAAGGTAAGCAGGCTACAAGAGCCAAAGATATTGAGAGGCAGGCCGCAAGAGCCGAAAATATGGGAAGAGGGCCGTGAAGGCCGAATTCTGGGAAGCAGGCTACGAGAGCCAGAATTGGGAAAGCGGGCCATGGGGACCGAGGTAAGCAGGCTACAAGAGCCAAAGTTGGGAAGCGGGCCGTGAAGGCCGAAATTATGGGCAGCGGGCCGTGAAGGCCGAATTTTGAGAAGCAGGCCGTGAAGGCCAGAATTGGGAAAGCGGGCCATGGGGGCCGAGGTAAGCAGGCTACAAGAGCCAAAGTTGGGAAGCAGGCCGTGAAGGTCGAAATTATGGGCAGCGGGCCGTGAAGGCCGAATTTTGGGAAGCAGGCCGTGAAGGCAAGAATTGGGAAAGCGGGCCATGGGGGCCGAGATAAGCAGGCTACAAGAGCCAAAGTTGGGAAGCGGGCCGCGAAGGCCGAAATTATGGGCAGCAGGCCGTAAAGGCCGAATTTTGGGAGATTAACGAGCCGTGAGGGCAAGAAGTAGGCCATGGGGGGCCAAGATTGGGCTCTACAAGCCATAGCTGGGAAAGTAGGCTGCGATAGCCGAAGTTGAGTTCGTTGCATACGCACATTCTTGTTATTTTGTTGTTATTATACCTTTTTTATTATTTTTATGTTGTTTTATTTTGTTTGTTTGTTTTTTCTTTATCATTTTCATTCATTTCATTTTTTTTTTAAAAAAAAAAGCATGCAAGCATTCATTAGCAGGCATAACATAAATATAAGTAAGGTAGCTCCCTCTATAGGGGATAGGATAGGGACGTCGCCCGTAATTCGTAGATGCGGTGCGGGTCGCGAGGCACACTTGAGGGGTGGTGCACCCGTCAAGAGGATATCACACGTCTTGCATGCATAGCCCAAATTCACGAATTTCACCCGATGTAATTCTCTATGGCGTGGCAGTGCAAATGTGTGAACAAAGAGCCGCAACAACAGGGATATGCAGGTTTTCCTGGTGACACTCGAGGATCACTCTAGCGCCTACACATATGTTTCAGGCTTTCGACTTTCGGTAGCTTCACACAGCCCCCATCTGTTTATTTTGGTAGCGGATTTCACCGTTCAGCGCGAGTCTCCTCATGTGTCTCAATGGGGATTCCCGGATACTAGGATTCATCCTCATTATAATTCTATTACGGATTCCACCGTTTGACGCGAGTCTCCTCATGTGTCTCAATGGGGATTCCCGGCTAATAGGTTTCATCCTTATTATAACTCGCTTCACCATTTCGCGCGAGTCTCCTCATGTGTCTCAATGGGGATTCCCGGCTACTCGGATTCACGTGTCTCTCTCTTTTCTTTTCTTTTTTTCTCTCTCTCTTTTTTTTTTACAGTGGGGGTAGGCAGCTTTTTCCTCACGATTACCTTTCACGCGAGTGCAGGAATTCAAGCATCCGTAGAGTGCTAAGAAGAAATTCGGGCAATCCCTATGGTTGAAAGCTATTGAACACATTAAGTGCTAAGTGTGGGAGCGTTGCCTCAGGTTTATTTTGTGAGTTGGGCTTAGCGATTCAGCCATGACTCTTCCCCTTGACATGTGCACCCACCATAATTGGGTTCCCTTCGAGCGTGTGCCGTGACGCGTCTGCATCCGGAATCAGGGCGACATTATTATTTAGCAAGGAAACACGGTCCTAGAAAATTTCAAGGAGGTGTATTATTCTATATTAAGCAAGCATGCAAACATGGCAATCAAGCATTCTCTTCTTTTGTTTCTGTTTTCTTTTTTTGTGTGTGTTTGTTTTATTATTTTTTGTTTGGGTGTTATTTTTTGTTTTTTTTTTGTTTTTGTTTGTTTGTTTTTTTTTATAAGAAAATATTGTTGTCACGTATAAGTGTAGTGGTAGTAAAGGTATTAGGGAGGCAGACCGCAAAAGGGCTGAGAGGATATTAGGGGAGCGGGCTGCAAGAGCCGAAGTTATGGGATGCGGGCCGCGAAGGCCGAATCCTGGGAAGCAGGCTACGAGAGCTAGACTTGGGAAGCAGGCCACGAAGGCCAAATGTAAGCAGGCTGCAAGAGTCAAAGCTGGGAAGCAGGCTGTGAAAGCCGAGGGGAAGCAGGTCACGAGGGCCGAATTTTGGGAAGCAGGTTACAAAAGCCAGGATCTGGGAAGCAAGCTATAAAAGCCGAAGGGAAGCAGGCTGCGGGAGCCGAAATTATGGGAAGCGGGCCACGAAGGCCGAATTCTGAGAAGCAGGTCGTGAAGGCCGAATCTTGGGGAGCAGGCTGCAAGAGCCAAGGGTAAGCAGGCTGCAAGAGCCAAAGTTTGGAAGCAGGCTATAAAAGCCAAGGGGAAGCAGGCTGCGAGAGCCAAAGTTGGGAAGTAGGCCACGAGGGCCAAAGATAAGCAGGCTGCAAGAGCCAAAGTTGGGAAGCAGGCTATAAAAGCCGAAGGGAAGCAGGCTGCAGGAGCCGAAATTATGGGAAGCGGGCCACGAAGGCCGAATTCTGAGAAGCAGGCCTTGAAGGCCGAATCTTGGGGAGCAGGCTGCAAGAGCCAAGGATAATGAAAAGTAAGCTAAAAAGCCAAGGGATATTGGCGAGCGGGCCACAAGGGCCAAAGGTTGGGGGAGCAGGCTACGAGAGCCAACATTGGGAAGCATGCCACAAAGGCCGAAGGGAAGCAAGCTGCTAGAGCCAGAGATAAGCAGGCCACGAGGGCCGAATTTTGGGAAGCAGGCTACATGAGCCAGGATCTGGGAGGCCTTTGTCGATTTAACGCCCCGTCGGCGGAAGGTCTAGTCGGTTTAACGCCCCGTCGGCGGAAGGTCTAGTCAGTTTAACGCCCCGTCGGCGGAAGGTCTAGTCGGTTTCTATTTGTTGGATGGCTGGAGGTCGGAGGTAAAAGTTTGCCTCGTGACCCTTCTTTCTCTTCTTCTCTTCTTCTTTTGTAGGGAGGCAGGTACGAAGACCATGTTCGCCTCGTGATCATATATTTTTTTTTCTCTTCTCTTCTTCTTTTGTGTAGAGAGGCGGGTGCAGGGACCATGTTCGCCTCGTGACTCTTTTTTCTCTTCTATTCTTCTCTTCTTCTTCTGTGTAAAGAGGCGGGTGCAGGGACCATGTTCGCCTCATGTCTCTTTTTTTCTCTTCTATTCTTCTCTTCTTCTTTTGTGTAGAGAGGCGGGTATAAAGACCATGTTCCCCTCGTGACTGCTCTTTCTCTTCTTCTCTTCTTCTTTTATGGAGAGGCAGGTGCAAGGACCATGTTCGCCTCATGTCTCCTTTTTCTCTTCTTCTCTTCTTCTTTTATAGAGAGACAGGTGCAAGGACCATGTTCGCCTCTTGACTGTTCTCTCTCTTCTTCTCTTCTTCTTTTATGGAGAGGCAGGTGCAAGGACCATGTTCGCCTCATGTCTCCTTTTTCTCTTCTTCTCTTCTTCTTTTATAGAGAGGCAGGTGCAAGGACCATGTTCGCCTCATGACTGTTCTCTCTCTTCTTTTTTTGTGGAGAGGCAGGCGCAAAGACCATGTTTGCCTCGTGACTGTTCTTTCTTTTCTTCTTTTGTGGAGAGGCGGGTTCAAGGACCACGTCTGCCTTATGTGTCTCTTCTTCCTTTTCTTCTCTTCTTTTGCGTGATGAGGCGGGCTCGAGGACCACGTCTGCCTCATGTGTCTTCTTTTGGTTCTGCTCTTCTTCTTTTGTGTGAATAGGCGGGTCCAGGGACCATGGCTGCCTCATGTGTCTTTCCTTCCTCTTCTTCTCTTCTTTTATGTGATGAGGCGGGCTCGAAGACCACGTCTGCCTCGTGAGTCTCTTTTTTTTTCCCTTTTTTTTATGGGACGAGGCAGGCCCGAAGACCACGCCTGCCTCGTGACTCTTTTTTTTTCTTCTTTTTTTTCTCTTCTTTTATGGGATGAGGCGGGCTCGAAGACCACGTCTGCCTCGTGACTCCCCCTTTTTTTTCTTCTGCTCTTCTTTTCTCATTAACGCTTCAGTACTGGAGTGTATTTCTCTTAATGTACCCCCAGGTCGGGGTGTAGCTTCATTTGGTATGCATCCCCCCCTGTGGGGTGTGTTCGGCCTCTTTACTTTTGTGCCCCCAGGCGGGGTGTATTTTTCATGGCTTCTATGTCCCCGAAGCAGGGTATGCTTTTTTTTTTCTAATGCCCCCGAGGCGGGGTGTAGCTCTCTTGAGATGCCCCCATGGTGGGGTATACTCTTCACGGCTTCTATGCCCCTAGATGGGGTATGTTTCTTCTTCAAATACCCCTAAACCAGGGTGGACTTCTCTTCGTATGCCCCTGAGCCGGGACGTGTTCTTTATAGCTTCTAGGCCCTCGAGGCGAGGTATGTTTCTTCTTCATGTGCCCCTGGCACGGGGCGTAGCTTTCTTCAAGTGCCCCCGGGACGGGGTGTATCTTTCGCTTCTTATGCCCCCGTGAGGCCGGGGTGTATCTCTTTACGGCTTCCGTGCCCCCGAAGCGGGGTGTGTTGTTTCTTCAAATGCCGCTTGGGCGGAGTATATCTTTCTTCTCATGCTCCCAGATCGGGATGTATGTCTCTTTGTTTCTGTGCCCCGGGTCGGGGTAGATGCTTCTGCTTCTTATGTGCCAAGGGCGGAGTGTATTTTTGTGCCCCCAGGCCGGGGTAGGTGCTTCTGCTTCTTATGCGCCGAGGGCGGAGTGTATTTTTGTGCCCGTATTTTGTGCCCCCTGGGCTGGGGTACATTCTTCATGTTTCTCATACCCTTTTCGCAGGGCGTATTCTCTTGCTTCTCATGTCCCTGGATCGGGGCGTATATTTCTCCTCCTGACGCCCCTCGGTCGGGGTATATTCTTTCTTCATGTGCTCCCAGGTCGGGATGTGCTTCTTTCTTCGAGTGTCCCCAGGTCAGGGTGAATTCTTTTCTTCTGGCCAGACACACCGGGGGGATGTTTGCTTCTTGTGCTCCCAAGGCAGGGTGTATTGTTGCTTTTGATGCCCCCAAGGTGGGGCGCATTGCTGCTTCTGATGCCCCAGAGCGAGGTATCCCTTTTTTATATATGCCCCCGACATGGGGTGTATTTCACTTCTAGTGCCCCCAGAGTGGAGTGTATTACCGCTTTTGATGCGGGGTGTAGTTTTTGCTTTTTTATGCACCCGAGGCGGGGTGAATTCTTCTTCTTTGTTTACGTGCCCCCCATATCGGGGTGTATTCCTCTCTTCATATGCTTCCCTAAGCCAGGGGATGTTGTTTGTTCTGCTTCAGATGTCCCCCCCAGGGGGGGTGCATGTTGCTTCCTGGACTCCGAGCCTGGGGTATGCTCCTTCAAAGGTCCCTAAGCCGGGGTGGACTCTCTTTTCTTCTCATGCTCCCAAGGCGGGATGTAGCTTCTTCAAGTACCCCTAAACCGGAGCGTATTCTTTATGGCTTTTATGTCCCCTGGCAGGGCATGCTTCTTCTTCAAATACCCCTAGGCCGGGGTGGACTTCTCTTCATATGCCCCTGAGTCGGGGCGTGTTCTTTATAGCTTCTAAGCCCTCGAGGCGAGGTGTGCTTCTTCTTCAAATACCCCCGAGACGGGGGTGTGTTTCTTGGCTTCATATGCCCCAGACGTGGGGCATATCTTTTGTTTCTTATGCTCCCGAGCCGGGATGTAGCTTCTTCGCCTCATATGCTGCCGAGGCGAGGGGTATGTTGCTTCATGTGCCCCCGATGGGGGATGCATTTTGCCTTTACTGTCCCATGGCGGGGTATATCTCTTGGCTTCTTACGCCCCCAAGGTGGGGTGTGTTTTCTTCTTGTGCCCCCGGGGTGGGGTATATCTTTCGCTTCTTATGCCCCCCCTTGAGGCGGAGTGAAGTCTTTGC
>JAHNEJ010000865.1:0-105284 GCA_022559845.1 Amorphophallus konjac | reverse complement strand
GGGGCGGGGCAGCAACATCAGGACGTCGTGCAGCTGTACTGGAGTAGGTCCCTCCTGAACCCATGGGTGCCTTTCCTTTCCTTCGAGCGGCTTCTTCACGCTCCCTTGCTTCAGTCAGCTCCGGATCAGAATCTTCAGTGCCTTCCTCATCATCATCCCTCCTAACCCTTCTGCCAGAAATCTCCTCAGCAATTTCCTCCTCATCCTCAGCCCTTTGTTGCACCCTCTCCTTTTTCCCCAAAAGGCACTAGCGCATCTCCTCTCACACCTCTTGTGGACAGTGGTCGCATTGTCTCACCTCTCCTCGTACCCCTGCCAAATGTTGCTTGCCTCTGGTAATTCCACCATACATCTCCTTACCACAGTAATTACATTTAACCTTCCTTCTCTTAGCATCAACTAAGGACATGTGGGCCCACCCCGGATCCTCCTGCCCTTGCTGCTCCTGTATTTGCTGACGTCTATGCATGATGCTGCATTAAGAAGTTACACAGTCAAAGACAAACAATTGTAAGTACGAAACCCTTAATCACCCTTCATAAAAATATAATCCCAGCATGATCCTACCCCACATTCGTCAATGAAACTTAATTAACCTTCAATTGTGGCTAAGAAACTCGAATTAGACAAAAGGCCCAATTTTTATGAACTAATTAAGTCTTAATTACTAATTAAGCCCTAATTACCCTTCATAAAAATATAATCCCAGTATGATCCCACCCCACATTCATCAATGAAACTTAATTAACCTTCAATTGTGACTAAGAAACTCGAATTAGACAAAAGTCCCAATTTCTATGACCTAATTAGGGCTTAATTAGCAATTAATTCTTAATCACCCTTGGGAAAAACTAATTACCCGCATGATCCAACCCCAAATTCCTCAATGAACCTTAATTTAACTTCAATTGAGCCTAAGCAAAACCAATTTAGACAAAAGCCCCAATTTTTATGACCTAATTAGAGCTTAATTAGCAATTAACTCTTAATCACCCTTGGGAAAAATTAATTACCCGCATGATCCCACCCCAAAATCCTCGATGAACCTTAATTTAACTTCAATTGAGCCTAAGCAAATCAAAATAGACAAAAGCCCCAATTTTTATAAACTGATTAGGGTTTAATTAGCAATTAACCCTTAAGCCCTTAATCACCCTTGGAAGAAACTTAATAAGCAAGGCTTGCTTACCCCAAATTTTTAACCCAACCAAAAGAACACAACAAAACAATCAAACAAAACCCAATGAAATTAACCTCAAACAAAACAATCAAACCCTTGAAGTTGTGTTGGCCCCCGGTGTGCGCAGCAAGAAGGCTCCCTCTCAGCCTCTCCCTGTCGGACTCGAGCGGTCGGGCCTGTCCACCTCTGCCAGACGCGGCCTTTCACCCTTGGTCGGACAGCTGCCAGTAGGAGCAGCAGGAGCAGCAGGAGCAGCCGCAGGTAGCACTCAGCAGCCGCAGCACAGCAGCAGCAGCCGCAGCACAGCAGCAGCAGCTCGCCAACAGCACAGCAGCGGCAGCAGCACAGCAGCGGCAGCAGCAGACAGCACCCGCGACACAGACAGCAGGGGGGGAGGGTTTCGGCCGAAACCTGTGGGTAGTGGGGTTTCGGGGGCCAACACAACCCATAAGTTCACGTGTTTCGGCCGAAACCGACCGGTTTCGGGCGAAACTAGTATCGGTTTCGCCCGAAACCGATACCCCCCTTTAGTTTCGGATTGCTACAGTGTTTAAGGTGCTTTTCGGATCGGTTATGGCCGAAACCGATACGTTTCGACCGAAATGTATCGGTTTCGGCCGAAACTGCCAACAGTGCTCTCGTTCTCTCTCCTCTCAGGTCCTCTCGACGCGGGGCGCGCGACCGTGGCGAGCTGGCTGAGGCGGGAACGCGATGGAGTGAACCTGGAGCGTGATGGAGTGGCGCGGCGCGATCCCTCAATGGATTCAAAGCCGGCGCGGTTCGTTGGTTTGGCGGTTTTCGGCGCGGTTTAATCGCTTCGGCGCACGGAATCTTCGGTGGAAGTAGGGAAATGGATCACCTACTTCTCTTCTGCATTCCCTCGCAGTTTCACGCCAAACGGTGTGCGTACGAGTGGGTTTCGTTCAATTTCGGGAAAAGTATGCTGGGGGGGGGGCGTCGAGTTCGCCGGAAAACGGCGACGGTTTTCGACTAGATTAGTTTCATTGTGACCCCCAGCATGTTAGCGTTCCAGATCTGCTGTTTTTATCGCGATTGGTCGTCATTTGGGGCCGGTATGAGTTCGAGAACCCCGGTGACCCAATTAGGGTCGATTCGTTGAAATCGTCCATTTCTTGTGATTGAGCTGTTGCATGTGTCCCTTCCAGGTTGTGGAAGGTGTTATTCGTCGATTAGGACTATTTCCCCTTCGTTTAGACGCGAATGGGGTGTGGAACGGCCGGATCCGGCCATTCCCCTGGTTTTCCCGCCGTACCGTGTTAACGGTCATTCCAGAGACCGCTTCTTGCTGTGGCGGACCTATAGTGGAACGCCAAGCTCCATCCGTGGTTCCTCGATTTTAGTGTAAGTCGGTTGTCTGAGCGGTCGTACGATAGACCGCTACGCCTACTCTAGCGGCCCTTTCTTACACCGCTATGGGCCGTTGGTTAGTCAACGAGTTAAGCCGTTTTGGGCTGGCGGCCCAAGCTTTGACCGCCAACGTGCTGTAGCGCTCCTTCCTTAGGCCGCTACGGTTTGTTTGACCGAGTCAATGTTTTAAGTCGGTTGGCCTTGGCGGCCCAACCTTTGTGTGTTTCTTCGTTGTAGCGCGCCTTTCTTAGGCCGCTACAGGTCGTTTGACTTAGGTCAATGTTTCAGGGCGGTTAGTGTGGCGGTTTACTCTTAGACCGCCTAGTCCGTGTGGCGGTGCTATATTAGACCGCCATGGTGGTTTGACCGAATAGGTCGGTTCATGGTTGACTGGGTTTAGCGGCCTAATTCTTGACCGCTACAGTTCCCTAGCGGCCCATTCTATGACCGCCAGCGTATGTTCCTCCGCTTAATTTCTGCGTGTCGTTTCCCGATGTGTTGGTTTCCAAGTGCCTCGGCTTGACCTCGTGGTTCGCCCATTGTCCCGTGGACATCTTTTGATGTCCTATGAGGGTTATAACCATGTTATAAGATAGCCAGGCGTACTTGGTTAGGTTTCTGTATCGCTTCAGAGTCGTTATTACGTTCTGGTCAACCCGGTGAGACCCAGTGGTTGACAAGTAACCTTGTGTGTGTCTCGACTATTCTGGATAGCTCGAGACAGTGGTTCTGGACGTCTTGAGATACCGTCCTACCTCGATTTGCGTGTCCATGTGCTTTGAGGGTCTTAGTCCCTCAGGTCTCCGTGGGTCGTTTCATACGGTTATGTGGATCTGAAGATCCATTGTCGTTTTCTGTGGCTTAGGATTATGCTGATTGGCGGTTCGTCATCACCGTCATGCGACGATCTTGACTCCGAGTCATGAGACTCAAGGATCGTGCGTTGGTAGGTCTAGTTGCCTTGTCCTGAGTCTGGCGGCTGTTTTGGTATGCTGCTGTTTACACGCGGAATTATATATTTTTGAAACATCCGATTTCGCTGGATGGATATGCGTATATTTGGCATATATATATGAATTCCGTGCCTTTTTTAAATTTATCAGACGATTTAGGATTCGGGTACAAGACTTATCCCCACCGACCGAAGTCGGTGTTAATTTACATCGGACGAGTCCGAATACCCTTGATTAAACTGCTAAAGATCTTTTGCTACCCTTGACGAAAAGAAAGGCCCTTTTAGTTTCCTTCGGAGCGGAATTTTTTTGATTATGACCTTTTTGTTATTCTCTCATGTGGCCTCGCCTTTTCATGTTCGAAAGGGAATATGTCGCTTCGAATTTCATGTAACTTTTTATAATCCCGATGAATTATATTCCGCGACTTTCAATTTGTTTTTACGAACATAAGCGTGATTATATTTAAAGAACTTTGGAGGATACCATTTGCAAGGCTTTGTATGTTTGTTTTTTATTATTATTACAGCCCAAAAGAGATTTCTCCATGACAAGAATAATTGTTGGAGATCCTTTTCCCATTTGATTCCGTATATACACGCACAATTTTAAGAACTTTCGGGTCAATGGTGTAATTTTACGCCAAGAGGGACCTTTGTATAATTTTGACAAGGGCCATGACAACCATAGTTTTCATGCTCACTTAATTATTTCATTGTCATAGTATAACATCATGAAGCCCCCTTTATATATGAAGGGATATTTATGTCAAATGTACATGATTTATATATGAAGGGGTATTTATGTCAAATACACAAAATCCATGGTATCATAGTAAGAAGGAAAGGGGCGCACCCTTCCTCTTGCTTTTCTCTTTTGACTTGGGCCTTAGAAAAGCTCTCCAAGTCTTTGTCTTCCTCTCTTCTCTCTTTTTCTCTCCCGGTCTTCTTCTCTTGTTGTCCTTTGCTTGGAGTAGCCTCCCTTTTATAGTAGATTCCACAAGTGGCGGAGGGGGTGGTAAAAAATCTCTTGGAGTTCCTCCGGTGGAATACCAAAGGCCAAGGTAACTTCTCCTCTTCCCTTGCTTCAGTTTTTTTTTTTTACACTCTTCTTCTCCCCCTTTTCTTTTGATTGGACGGAGAGGGGAGAACCCCCTGCGGTGGGTTGCAGCCGCGGGAACCCCCCCTCCGGTGGGTAGCAACAGGGAAAAACCCCCCCCTCCGGTTCTTCAGCAAGAGGGGAGACCGCCCCCTCCGGTACCTAGACCGGAGGGGGTTCCCTCCGGGTCCGCAGCCGCGGGAAAACACCCCCCCCCCCTCCGGTACAAGACCGGAGGGGGTTCCCTCCGGGTCCGCAGCCGCGGGAAAACACCCCCCCCCTCCGGTACAAGACCGGAGGGGGTTCCCTCCGGGTCCGGCCGCAGCGGAGCCCCCCTCCGGAGCTGGCAGGCGCGGGAACACACCCCCCCCCTCCGGTACAAGACCGGAGGGGGTTCCCTCCGGGTCCGGCCGCAGCGGGACCCCCCCCGGGGCGCGCAGGCGCGGGAACACCACCCCCCCCCCCTCCGGTACAAGACCGGAGGGGGTTCCCTCCGGGTTCGGCCGCAGCGGAGCCCCCCTCCGGGGCTGGCAGGCGCGGGAACACCCCCCCCCCCTCCGGTACAAGACCGGAGGGGGTTCCCTCCGGGTCCGGCCGCAGCGGAGCCCCCCTCCGGGGCTGGCAGGCGCGGGAACACCCCCCCCCCCTCCGGTACAAGACCGGAGGGGGTTCCCTCCGGGTCCGGCAGCAGCGGAGCCCCCCCTCCGGGGCTGGCAGGCGCGGGAACACCCCCCCCCCCCCCTCCGGTACAAGACCGGAGGGGGTCTTCCTCCGGTTCCGGCAGCCGCGGCCCCCTCTCTTTCCAGCCTTCTTCCGCGTGCGGTCAAAAGAGAGAAAGGGGTGGAGGGGGTTTGGTCCCCACCATGGCTATAAAAGGATCCCCGGGGATTAAAAAAAATTTACTTTTCACCTCAGTACGGCCGAGTGGTGGACTGTACTTTCTTCTTGGTCCCGGTGCATCCAGGTTGACCATCCGGACATCCGGAAAAATAATTATCCTTTTGCGGAATGATTCCCACACAAATTTATAGGCCGGAAAATATTTTTATCAAGACCTTTCAACGCACGTATATGCGCGTAAACAATAGAAATCCCCAATATATATATCTTGCCGGGTTGTCGGAGGGATTTACGGCGAAGGGGACTCTTGTCATTTTAAGGCCGTTTAACGACAACCCGCTGTATTTTCCTTATTTCAAGAACTCTTTTCAAAAGAACTTAAATAATATTTTTGGGTTTCAACAAATGCCCCCCACGGGTGGTCCGTCGAGGCCGGAGGCAGAGGCGGGCGACCCGTGCCGTCTCCTCTTTCTTCTTTTCTTCTTTGTTTCCCTCTCTTTTTGTTTTCTTTTCTCTTCTCTTTTTTTTTTTTTTTTCATTCATACTTCCATTTGATATTGCCTATAGCAAACTGACATTATGATATTGTTTTTTTTTCTCTCTCTTCTTTTTTTTTCTGCACTTCCATTTGATATTTCCATATCAAACTAACATCGTGCTATCTTCTTCTTCTTTTCTTTTTGGTTCTTTTCTTTTGCAGGCTATTCAACATGCCTCGATCTAGGAGAGGCCAAGTTCGCGGGTCTCGGAGTCAGGATGGGCGTGCTGCCCCTATTGCTTCCTCGAGATTGATGTCGCCTTTGGGGTTGCCACGGGTTACAGCAGATACCCTTTTTTCACTTGACAGGGGGCTGAGCATCGTTGCTCCGAGCCCTTTACCCGAGGGAGATCCAGGCGATGGCATGGTTGATTTATCTTTGATTTCCAGACATGGCGGCTGTGTCCGTTACAGATATGAGCGTCCCAAGGGTTACCCGAGGCACTACCCTTTGGATGAGTTTTTATTTCCCTTCATCCAAAACTTCATTCCTGAGGGGATGGATGATGGCGACAGTTCCTTGACTGCAGAGCGCGTTCAGCTCGAGAGAGCCATTCTTGTGGGTCGTGATAGCTTGCTTGGCTGTTGTGGAGCTTCTTTTCCCAGTTTCCCGATGGGCCTTGTTTGCCGGGTTCAGTTTCCTGCCGTTACTCAGCTAGGCTTTTTTAGTTCCGAGACTGGATGTCCAGTTCAGGACCGGACCTTCTCAGCTGCTGCTTGGGATTTGGGTGGAAAACACCGGGCAATATCAGATTCTTGTTCAGGTCTCTTCTTGTCTCCATCCGGCACCCGATTTGCCTCAGAGGGGTATGATAAACTTTGTCTTCTGGACAAAATCATGTGTGGTTCTGTGCCCAGTTGGTATGGTAAATGGGCAGTTATTCCTTCCCACAAATTTCATTTGGGGGCCACAGAATGGCTCATGGGCGTCCTTCATCATTACAGTCGGCTACTGGAGCTTGTAGGCATTCGTCATGCTGTGACTGCCGCTTTATACCGCTATCCTTGCTACAGTGGGCTTCTACAGGCATTGGCGGAGAGATTCAACCGTCGATTTAACACGTTTGCTACAGCAGAGGGTGAAACCGCCCTGGATTTATGGAGCTTTTACAGAATTTCGGGGCTTCCCATTTCGGGACGACCTTATGAGGAGGTGTGCCTTGATGATCTCCACAGGAACTACTCCACAGGTTCAGGTGAATATGGCCTTCCTTTGAGCTTCAGGTACTTGATGAAAGTTTGGCGGGATCTAGCCCGTTTTGGTAAGAAGAAGGCACCTTCAGCTTCTGCCGGCGCCGTGCGGGTTAGTTTGAATGCTTGGGTTCAATTTTTTTATAATGGACCATTCTGTTTTCATGAGCGATTTGCCGAGGATGACAGGTCTCTAAGTGAATACCATGAGTTGATTCTGCCTTCACAGGAAAATAGACGCTATTTACTTGCACCTGAAAACGAGGGGTGGAATCCCCGACAGCTGCCGGATCGAACTTATCTTGCTGCCTATCTTGTTTACTGGTTGGCTACTTTTGTTATGCCATATGGCGAGGAGGGCCTGATACGGCCTGAAATTATTTACCCGGCGTGTCTACTTGCAGATGGTCATAAATTGGCCATTGCCCCTGCTGCTTTAGCCAATATTTACCATGGATTGGGGAACTTGACAGCACATAGCTCTCCCAGGGACAGAAGCGTTTACATGGCCACACATTATTTGAGTGCATGGGCCGGACTTTTGCTACCCTCATTATGTCAGAGTGTGCCAATTGAAAACCCCGTGGCGCCATTGATATTTCTTTTCCGAAACCGGCTGGATCAACATCAGCATGAGCATTTATTAGCAGCACGGAGGATGCTTTCCTTTGTGCCTATGCAGGGGAATGAGGGTCTTCCGTTTGCCTGTGGCTCTTATGACTTCCGACCATTTGCTGTTGAAGGTCAGGACAAGGTATCTTACGGCCTTTCTTATCATCAGTCTACGAGCTCGACTTTTTATGAAAACTGGATGTATTGTATTAGGCCAAGCATACTTGTGTTCAGGAAGGGCAGCACTACTATTCTAGAGCCATACTTCCCTTACCGTTTTTCACGGAATTTTGGCTATGACCAGTCAGTGCCTCCAAATGCAGATTTTGGCATAGATTGCAGGCTCTGCAGGGGCCATGACACCCACCTTGTTGCAGGGAGTTGGTGGGATTATTTTTTTCGAGATGGTGCTGCTGAGCAGTGTCCTCTCCCAGAGGCAAGGCGAGTTGGTCGGGTTGACATCTATTATGCGCGCTGGTGGTTCAAGTACAGCAATGTTTTCCGACAACTCCCACAAAAGATAAGGGAAGCTGAAGAGGCTCGACTGGGCAGTACCGACCTACCGCCATTGATTGTGGAAAATTCAGTGCTTCATACCCAATTTTCAAAAATTGCAAAGGCGGTGAAGGATTTTCGTCTGCAGTGGGAGGCTAAGAATGGGGCCATTACCATAGACCGTCGGCCATATGCGGGTGCAATTAAACCCTTGAAGCGCCCGCCAGTTACTACTTCGGGGCAAGGTGAGGCCTCGGCGGATCAGCGAGTGTATTTTTGGTGGACACACTTCTTGTCGGATTGTGGTTATCCTCAGACTGCACCAATGGATACTCCTCTTCACCCTGAAGGCTTTACCAATGACTTGTGGCCGAAGTGGGAGCGACACCTGATCGGGTCCATCACCCGTATCGGGCCCTTTGAGTATGCCACCTTTGTTGAAAATGGCATTACCCTCGGCGATCTCTGGGAAGGCGTATCCAAGGCTGGGAAGGTGGTAGGTTTACGTCCTGAGCAAGTGGTGCTGCAACCCTCCTTTTCGCTAGCCCCGAATGGTATGTGGTTCAGTCATTTTTACTTTTTACTTATCTGTGCACTGCCATTTACTTCTCTCTTACGTGCTTCTTCACCCCCCCTTTTTTGTTTCACAGAGAGCTATATAGCTGCCAGAGATATGCCACATAAAGGGAAGAAAGTTTCAAATCCCCAGAAGCGGGCCCGTCCTAGTGAAGATGAGGGCGGCCACACTCGTGCTTGTCGTGCCCGCTCTAAAGGAGGAGCTTCAGAGGAGAGGCCGGGTAATATCCCTCTTTTGTTTCTCATTCTCTCCTTGGAGATGTGTCACTTATATATATATATATATATATATATATATATATATATATTTTTTTTTTTTTTTTTTTTTTATGCCCCTCAGGTGCCAGGGTGGAGGGTGATATTTCGACTACAAATATTCTCCTTTCGCCAGCGCTAGAGGATACCGGGGAAGATGGAGAGCTCCAGGATGACGATTACAACCCCGTATCGGGCGCCTCACCCCCTTTCTCCCACGGAGGGCTCGACGACCGCATACCCATAGGTAGGGTGCTTCTCCCCACTATGATGAGTAATAAAGTCATAATCTTATTCCCTTGCTAAAGATGTTCTCCCCTTCTTCTTTTTTTTTTTTAGAGGAAAATTTTGAGGAAGGATGCGCCAATATTCCTCCCGTACTGGAGCCAGGATCAAGCACAGGTCCAGCCTTTTTTAGTAAAATCTTCTTAATTTCCATATCTGATCCCTTTATTACAGGGAGAACTTTCACTTAGCAGTGATCATTTCAGGTTTCTCAGCTGAGAATTCAGTGATCTCTATGCAAGAATTTACTGCCCTCTTGGATTCCAGCCTGAATGCAGATCTGCCAGAGTTTTCTATAAGCCTGACCACTGATCGGGGCCTGGTGACCCAATATTCTCAAGAGCTGTTAGCCGAAATACGCAGGGAAAAGACTCCAATCCCTGAGGCCGGAGAATTGGATGTAACTATCCATGCTGTTGGTATGTACTTCTAGTTTTAGCCCACCGAGTTATTTTGCCCTGGTAAGATGATCGCATGAATCTCATCACTTTCTTACTTTATGTAGCGAATGATCCCTTGTCCTTAAGCTGCCTGGATGCTTTGGAGAAAAATAGAGGACATTCCTCTCCCTCAGGTCCAATTGAAGGCGCCTTCCAGGCTGGTGTTGGGGCTGATGGAAATCAAGGCCTCGAGGTGAGAGGTGATGGCCTTTTGGAAGAGACCCCAGTCCTATCCCCAAAGGGGAGGGGTCTTGAAAGAGACATAATCGCTTCTCCTTCAGCTTCAGGCTCTACCATGCCGCTTTCTGATGGGGAGGAGGACGTTGGGTTACAAGGTCATTATGCTCTTTACATTTCTCTGCTTGTTCTTTTAGCAGCTTCTATTGTGCTGAACTGATTTTCATAATTTCTTCTTTCTTCTTTTCTCTCTTTTTTTTAGAGAAACTTGTCAATGTACATGTGTCTCGCGGTGCCCCAGTGGTGGAGGAGTCTGCCTCTTATCCGCCTGATGCGGGTAAGAATGATGAACTAGTTCAGAATTAAAGGGGCCCACCCTCTTTTGCATGCGCCCTTTTCACATTGATGCCTGTTAAGGCATTTACATATATTTGCCAGATCATAACCTTGTGTTTGCTTCAGATATCGATAGGCTTGAAACAAGGGATCCGCAGACCAATTCAACCCTTGATGGAGGCGTTATAGGAAGGGACGAGGTTGCTCACATCCCGGCAGACCAAACGACAGAGGTTTTCCTTTCACGAGGTGAGGCTAAGATACTTTTGACTTCTAGAAAAGGATTTACCAACACCTCTGTTGTGAATAAAATTGTGACTCATGTGCCACCTCCCCTTTTTTTTGGTTGCAGCCCCAGAGGGAGACGCTCCTCCTCTCCCCCGGAGCAATGGAGGAGACTTGCTGTTGGGACTTGACTTTCCACCTCATGAGATTGATTGGCCTGATGGTCCTCAGCCTAAAGCTTTTGTGGGGGCCGAAATGATGGTGGTGACACTGATGAGTGGAGCACGAGCCTTATTTCAAGGGGGGAGCCTTCCTCCCATAGAGACTGTGCGGGACACTCTTCGGACCGGCACACGGGGCTATCATACATTGGGATTGCCCAGAGAGCCCTGGATGGCGGCAGTGGATGATGTTTGGGCAGAATTTCAGCGCCTGCACACAGCCTCGTTGTGGGAGACTTATAGGCTTAAAATACAAGAGTTAGAAGCTGAAGCTTGCACTATGTCCGGCGAGATGGAAAGGTTGCATTCCCAAGCTGAACATATCCGGGAGCGTCGAACTACTCTTGTGGCAGCGGTTGCTGAGGACAAAAGTCAGGCTTCCTCTCTTCGGGAGACAGTGAGCAGCATTTTACAACGGATTGAAGAGCTAGAGGCGGCAGCAGAATCGAATTCTGAAATGGCTCGAGAGCTGCAGGCTGAGGAGGACTCCCTTGTGTCTGAATGCCAAGCTATGCAGGAAGCAATTGCGGCGAAGCAGAACGCCATTGGGGATTTACTGAAAAGACGACCCCCTAGTGTTTGAGATTACCTTTCCCATTGCATTTCTTCTGACTCTTTTTTCTTTTTTAGATCTTTTGCCTATGTAGTTGCTCCGAGGGTTTGTCTCGGACTTCAATTTTGCAAATGAATAAAAACATGACTTCAGGCTCAAAAAAACTTCAATGAGGCATTATCATCATACCCCCTTTTTTCTTTCTCTTCTCTTTCTTTTCTTTTTTTTTTCTTTTTTTTTTCTTTTTTTTTTCTTTTTTCTTTTTACTAGTCATAGCGCCCTTTCGGGTTTTCACCATGACCAGCCCCCTTTAACTTTTTCCAGCGCGCCCTTGCGGGTTTTCACACTGAGGGGTTACCCATTTTTGCCCGAGACGCCCTTTCGGGTTTTCATCTCAGCCGGGTTTTGACCTTTTTGCCCTTGAGCAGCCAGAGATCCGACTACTCAAGTCCGTCAGGGCACCTCTATTTTAAGCCTCCCCTTTTTTTTTCTCTCTTTTTTTTTAAATAAGGAAATTGAAAGTCTGAAGAGCTCAGACTTTAAAGGTGGCCACGGAAATTTGAAAGCCAATTGGGGTTTTAGCATTTAAAGGAATGGCCAAGAGATTGGTCGGTCAAAGCTTGGATTTTGGGATTCGAGGAGGCTGAACAATGAAATTATAAAGCCGAACTTCGAGTTTGGGATTTGGGGCGGCCAACCAATGGAATTGGAAAGCCAAATTTGGAATTTGGGATTTAGGGTGGCTGACCAATGAAATTGGAAAAACCGAACTTGGGATTTGGAATTTTGGGTGGCTGACCAATGAAATTGGAAAACCGAACTTGGATTTGGAATTTTGGGTGGCTGACCAATGATATTGGAAAGCCAAATTTGGAATTTGGAATTTTGGGTGGCTGACCAATGATATTGGAAAGCCGAATTTGGAATTTGGAATTTTGAGTGGCTGACCAATGATATTGGAAAGCCGAATTTGGAATTTGGAATTTTGGGTGGCTGACCAATGAAATTGGAAAGCCGAATTTGCATGGTGGGACGTGAACAAGAATTGTTCAAAACACCTGTGACCTTTTGAATTTTTTCCTGGAGGAAGCTTCCTCATCCTTTCTTACTCTCCTGCGGAGGTGGGCAAATCTTGTACAATTTGTTGCCGAAATTCATGTTCGGGAGCGTAGTATAATTTCAAGTGTTTTCCATTTAATGGTGGAAAGGGGCTCTCCCCTTTATGGTCGACGACCTTATAAGCGCCTCCCTCATAGACTTTGGAAACGATATATGGCCCTCGCCAATTTGGTTGTAATTTGCCGCTGGATCTTCCAGCCATGACCTCCCTTTCTTTGATCATAACAAGGTCCCCCTTCTTGAACGCCCTCTGCTTCACAAGCTTATCATAAGCCCGGGCCATTCGAGCCTGGTAGGCCTGCAAGTGTTTGTAAGCCCCTAATCTCTTGCCTTCTAAGTCAGAGAGTTCTTCAAGTCTTCTTTGTATTTCATCTTGTTCTTGGGTTTGGAGCCCATTATGTAGGGCTATCCGATAGGAAGACATCTCAACTTCAACCGGTACAACGGCTTCTGCCCCGTATACGAGAGAGAATGGAGAACAACCGGTGGGGGTTTTATAAACTGTTCGGTATGCCCAAAGGGCTTCATGTATCTTCTCGCCCCAGTCTCTCCTGCGGCTGCCAACAATTTTAGCTAACAATTTGCACAGGGTCTTGTTAAAGGCTTCGGCCAAACCATTTGCTCGAGGGTTGTAGACTGTGGAGGCTCTCCAATCAATGTGGAATTTTGCGGCCAATTGGTAAATGGTTTTGTTTTTGAATGGCGTGCCATTGTCTGACATGACTCGGCAGGGAGTGCCGAATCGGTATATAATATGGTGCTTGACGAATTGAGCGACAGCTTCCCCTGTAACTTCTCGCAAGGGTACGGCCTCAGCCCACCGAGAAAAGTAGTCTGTCGCTGCCAGAATGTACTTGTGACCTTTTGTGGATGGTGGGAAGGGTCCCACAATGTCCATTCCCCATTCAGCAAAGGGCCAAGTAGGGGCTGTGGGATGTAGCATGTTAGGAGGCCTTCTAGGTACAGGACCAAAGGCCTGGCATTGGTGACATGTACGGGCGTAGCGACTACAATCCGCGTACATTGTGGGCCAGTAAAAGCCTTTCAATTTTATATTGATCTTCATCTTATCTCCAGCTTGATGGGCGCCGCAGAGCCCTGAATGGACCTCACGCATTATCATTTTGGCCTCTTTGGACGAAAGGCAGCGGAGGAGGACAGACTTGTCTTTTTCATGGACAAGCCTATAAAGTTGGTCACCTATCAATTGATAGGATGCCGCTCTTCGCAACAGTTGAACCCTCTGAGCCCGATCTGCTGGGAGGCGACCACGCTTTATGTCGACAATCGGTTGACGCCAGTCCAGTTCTTCTTCTTGAACAGGGTCATTGTCCTCAATCACATGTATCTCCGGGGTGGAGGAATTAATGTCTTCATCGAGGACACTTGGCATCAGTTTTCGATGTCTGACAGTTATGTCCATTTCGCCTTCAGGTGGGAGTTTTATGGCTGACGCTAATTTTGCCAGGGCGTCGGCCTGTGAATTTCTCCCTCTAGGAATATGTTGTATCTCAAACAAGTAGAATTTTTCTTTCAACCTCATTACCATATCATGGTAAGGTAGTAGCTCTCTCTTCCGGACTTCATAGTCACCCAATACTTGTCGTATGACGAGCTGTGAGTCGCCATAGGCTTTAATGCATTTGACTTCCATTTCTAAAGCAAGCTGAAGCCCTATGATTAGCGCCTCATATTCTGCTTCATTATTTGTCAAAGGTTTCATGAGGGCACATGAATTAGGAAGAATCCCTCCTTGAGGAGTGACTAAGACAATGCCAGCTCCTGAAGCGAGGGTAGTTACCCCGTCAGTCTTCTTAATTGTCCGGGAGGCACCATCAAAGTAGAGTTCCCAGTACGGCATGTCAATGACCAGAGATTGCTCCATCTTTTGCACTGAACTGCCCTCGGTCTGTTCTTCTACTCCCGATTGGGATGGAAGTGTCTCTTCATCGGGCAGTTCAGTGTTAAGTGGAGAATCAGCCGGAACAGGATGTGCCGCCAAGAACTCTGGCATTCCTTGTCCTTTGATTGCTTTCTGGGGAACAAAAGTTATGTCGAACTCCATAAGGAGTAATGCCCATTTTCCCAGTCGTCCTGACAGCACCGGCTGCTTAAGAAGGAACTTGAGCGGGTCCTGCTTTGAAATTAATTCCACTTGATGGGACAAGAGGTAATGCCTCGACTTTTTAACGGCAAACACCAGTGCCAGACAAACTTTCTCCATTGGAGAATAACGATGTTCGGGGCCGACCAGTTTTCTGCTCAAGTAATACAATGGTTGTTCTTTGCCTTCTTCATTTAATTGTGCGAGCAATGCTCCCAATGAGGCATCCATGGCAGCAATATAAAGGATGAGAGGCCTTCCCTTGACCGGTGCTCCGAGCACTGGGGGAGTAAGGAGGTATTCTTTGATCTTTTCAAATGCTTGCTGACATTCCTGATCCCATATAAATGGGGCGCCCTTTTTCATCAATTTGCCAAATGGCGCACACCTCCCAGAGAGATTGGATATAAAACGCCTGATGTAGGCTAACCTTCCCTGAAGTGACCGGAGTTCTTTAATGTTCTTAGGTGGGGGAAGTTCTCGGATAGCTTTGATTTTATCAGGATCGATTTCTATCCCCCGATATCTAACAACAAAGCCGAGGAACTTGCCACTTGAAACCCCGAATGCACATTTCATGGGATTCATCTTGAGTTTGTACTGGCGGAGCCTGTCGAAAACTCGGCGCAAATCATCTAAGTGACCTTCGGGCTTACTGGTTTTTACAACGAGGTCGTCAACATAGCACTCGACCAGGTCGTGTAGCATTTCATCAAAAATCTTCGTCATAGCCCTTTGATAGGTGGCCCCTGCATTCTTCAGCCCGAAGGGCATTCTTTTGTAGTTGAAAATTCCTTTTGGGGATCGGAATGCCGTATGACCTTTATCTTTAACCGCCATACGTATTTGATTGTAGCCCGAGGACCCGTCCATAAAGGACAGAACTTCATATCCTGTAGTCATGTCAACCATAGTTTCTGTAATTGGAACTGGAAAATCGTCCTTTGGGCAGGCTTTATTCAAGTCTCTGAAGTCAATACAAACTCGGACTTGACCATTTTTCTTTTTGACTGGGACTATATTGGCGAGTCATACTGGATAAAGGCATGGTTCTATGAAATCTACTTCCAGAAGCTTGTCAACTTCAGTATTTACTTTAAGTTCCAGCTCGTGACGCATGCGTCTCTGAGCTTGCTTGACAGGCTTAACCGTAGGGAGTATCGCCAATTCATGTTCAGCCACCGAGGGCTCCAGCCCGGGCATCTCTTTGTAAGTCCAGGCAAAACAATCTTTATACTCCAATAGGAGTTGTTTGTAAGCTTGTCTTTCCTGCTCAATAAGGAGAGCACTAACAAAAATGGGTCGAGGTTCATTTGCGTCCCCGAGATTGAGCTCAATCAATTCATCAATTGTTGCTTGTCCGCCATCTTCGAGTTCTTGCGGTGCTGGCTGCAGATTGATGAAATCCTCGTCGTCGTCAACATTGACTATGTGGAGGTCACAGTAGTCTAAGTTGTTGATGACGGCCGACTGAAGCTGTTCATTCTGGTCTTCGAGGGCTATTTCTTTTGGTTGCCCTTTTGTAGAATCACTAGGCCCCTCACCAGAGTCTGAGCTACCGGGAGAGGGTGATAACCCTATAGTGTTAACGGAATAGTGAATCTTGAGGCTGGGCTCCCCACACGGAGGCTTGCTCCCTACTTCACTTGCAATAAATTTGGGCAGTGTAGATGCAGCTTCAATGAGGACATTTTTGTTGGAAGGCCTAGACTGATCCCATGAATGTGGCTGTGGGGGATAGACCTGATGCTGTTTTATCTGGATAACTCCCCGTTGTATTAAATCCTCAAGTTGATCCTTGAGGACATAACAGTCTTCTGTATCATGTCCTGCCATCCGATGGAATCGACAGAAGCTGGAGCTCTTGGCTTCACTGACTCTAGATGACCTGCGAACTGGAGGGAGCTGGATAAGATCCCGAGCCCGGCAAGAATTAAACAACGATTCAGTATGAGTCTTGAGAAATGAGTATGGAGTTTCCATTCGCTGTGCCAAACTCATCACTGGCGTTGTGCCTTTGGATTCCGCAGGTGGTTGGTTTGCTCTGGTTCCCCGAGACTGGGTCTCGTTTATTGGGCGCTGGGAATAAGTATGGGTTTTTGAAGGAGAAGTGAGGTGTCTAAGTAGAACATCACGTTCTCGTAGCAGCTCTTGTACAAAAGCTTTTAATGCCTGGTTCTCCTGTCTCAGCAACTTAATTGCATCAGTAGGGTCCCCTTTCTGTTTAGTGACAGGAATATTAGTGTCATTCATTATGAGGCGTTCTGCTTCTGTGGTGTCTAGCCCGGCTAACTGATTCAGGGCTTCGAGTCTAGCTTCCCCGGGCAATTGACAGGCGGGTCGTAAGACAATGACCTCCTCCTCATGTCCAGGGCCATTGTTCAAGCCATCGACCTCTGGAACTTTTGGTCTAGGGTCTCCCTGCTTCTCTACTACACAGGGGAGATCCCCTTGTATGGAGTTGAACTTGTCAGAAGCGAGTGGCGCCCCTATTGTATTTACAGCATGAAAGACTTGAAAGTCTGGCTCGGGGTCATAGCCCAGGCCTCTTCGGTCGTTCTTGGAGAAGGGGGGTTGCCCCCTGACTTGCAGAGGGCACCACAGCTGTTGAAAGTAACTTCTGCGGGAGGCTTTCTGCATTTGTGGAATCTTTTGCTTATGACACATTTCTTTAATGTATTTGGGCATATCAGGCATTTCTTGGATAGGCTCCAGAGTGTTTTCAGGCGGTTTGCTCCAGCCGAAATCGTCATCTGTGGGGGCCTGAGGCGCCATATCTCCCTTATAAAAGATAATGGGTTTGCAACGCTCCTTATTTCCCTTTTTGCCTTTTCTTTGATATGTAACAATGAATGTCTTTAAAGCCTCCACTCCATATTCTTCTCTTGGAGCAACCAATTGCATGCAAACAGAGGGCAACATGATGCTCTTGTCTATTGTTTGGTTAATAAGGTTGGCCTCGAAATTGATCTCCCGCCGCTCAGGTTGAGTTGGCTTGGCGGTGGGGACGTCGGCTTGCAAGCTCAGCCGATGTATCTTGGCGAGTTCTTCATTTATGACAAAAAGTTCTTCTTCCTCATCATCTTCCTCAAACACCTTTTGTTTTCCCTTGCCTTTGACGTCAACTGGGGGCTCGACAGTCGGTTCCCCAAAATATAACTGGGCATCAGTTATGTTACATTCATTTGGTCGGAAAGGAGAGCTGTCGGCAAAAACCGTGTGTTGTTCTCCGCCCCTTGCATATTTGATACACTGATGTAGAGTCGAAGGGACGACCCAGTTTTCATGAAACCATGGCCTGCCAAGCAAGGCTTTATATGAGGTATCAGCATTAATAATGTAAAAAGTAGCTTTGGTGACAAACATGTCCATTGTTACTTCCACGTCCACTTTCCCCAGTGCATCTTCGGAGTTTTGATTGAACCCCGAGATTTTTACATCATACACTCTCTGTAAATAAGGCATAAGAAACATTGACTTGAAAGTCTTGAGAGGCATTATGTTGACAGAAGCGCCAGGGTCGACAAGGATCCGGTTCAACTCACGCCCATTGATTTTTCCTTGCATATACAATGGACGATTATGACATGGGGAGGACAGTAACATGTCCTTGTCAGAGAAGGAAACTGTTGCGGCCAAAGCCTCATGTGCTTGTGTTTGAATTTCGGCTGCATGAGCCTCATAGACCTCAGGCTCTTGGAGAACTTTAATGAGAGCCTCCCTCAACTCTTTACTCCAGGCAATGGCCTCCCATATGCTAACCATAGTTGGCATTCGCTTCATGTGTTGAATGATCTTACGATCAGCCCGAGCCCGGGCTTGATCTAGTGGAGGGATCATCTCCACCAGAGACTTAGGCTGATAAGGGGGCTTCTGGGCCGGCTCCAACTTTCCCTGGTCATTTGTTTCTTCTTGCAACAGCGGGGCTAAAGATTCCTCTTCCGGAACTGGAAGCTCTTCATTGTCCTTGCCTGAAGGGCATGCTTGGGCTGGATCAGCAGGCTGCTCTTGGGAGAGGGAACCAACGGGATCAGTCTCTTCATCCGTTGGATCGAATGGAATAGCACCTACTCCCTCCTGAGAGATCGACTCGACGGGCCCCTCATCCTCGTCTGAGGGGTCGAAGATGAAAGTTTCAGCCCGTACTTGTACCTCAGGGGGCTCATTGGGTTCTTCTCCTCGAAAGATGATCACTCTTTGGGAGGTAGTTGGCTGGGAAGTGTGCCCATTGGAGGATATGGACTGTCTGCCCCGTCCGCGGCCTCGGCCACGACCGCGGTTCCGGATTTCTACATTACGACGGCGATAGGTGGCCATAGTAATCCTGTCCCCCGAGGCAGGGGTAGTAATAATCCCCCCCAAATTTTCTGGTGGGGGGATTGACACCATATGACATGAGAAGCTTTTTAGCATTTCTTCTAGCTTCTCTACGGTGAGTTCTTCATCTTTGTAAAAGACAGAGAGTTCCTCTGGAATAAAGAGCTCCTCGCCTTCCTTGGCTCGCTTGAGCATTTGTTGGAGCCAGCTCTTGAGCCGAGTTTTGCGCTCCAATTCCTCCCATGGGATGTACTTCTCTAGTGGGACGGGCCCAGTTGGAAGAGAAGGTACATACTCTTCCAATTCCTCAATCAACTTTTGTAACTTCTGTAAAGGACTTAACCCCTTGGGTGCTTCCATGGCTGTCGCCTGCTCGGCTTGCTTCTTCAACCTTCTTTTCGAGTTCTTCCTCCTGTTCTTTTCCTGTTTCTTTGCTCGCGCCAATGCCTCTTGGGACAGGGCCGCTTTTCTTGTAGATGCCTGGGGGGCAGCCTTGGTTTTTGAACTCTCGGCGTAAACCTTCTGCTTGAATGACTTTAACGGGGAATTCTTCCTTGGGCTTACGGTAACCCAGTCGCCCTCTGACTCATGGATCCGAAAGGTGACGTTGATTGCTTTCTGCACAACTTCAGGAGGCAACTCTTGAAATCCGGCCACAAAGGAGCCGAAATCATGAAGGGGGTCATGCCTTCCAATGACTTGTTGACTATGAGGCTGGGGGCCCACTTCGTGAGTCTGTAACTCCGCCTTGTTATCTGGTCTTCTTTCAACTGCTAGCGCAGCATTTGGTGATTGGGAAGTGTTTTGGCATGCTTGCTTAGGCTTCGTCATGAATTCCAGTTGCTGGGCGAGGTACGACTGTTCTGGTCTCATCCTGTCAACAGCCTTTAGTGTCTTGCCCTTCTGATTTAGCTGAGGTGAGGACTGACACAGCCCACTCATAACTGCTGCGAGTGGGGGTTGGGTCATGACCTTAGGGCCGAAATTAGAGCCCCCGGGGTGGGGGTTGGCCTTTTTCGCCCCGGTAGCTGGTGCTCTATATTGTTCAGTCCTCAAGGTCGGCCCAGAGGTTTGCCTTCCGACCAATGCTTCATTTCTACTAGGAGAGACGATAGTCCCTTTGGGGGAAGTACATGGGTCGACCCTTCGGGGGTAGTCCTGGCTCATAACATTCCCCTGAGTGCTATTTTTAGACGGGCCTGTGGCCCGGTGCCCAGAGAGGGCTCGACCTTTAGGATGAACATCTCGGCCATTATCTTTCTTGTCTGAGACAAGCAGGTCCTGCTCCCAATGAGAAGAGTCAGGGTGCGGTGAATCACGCACTAGAACCTCCTTTCCACGAAATAAAATGTCCAGCAACTTTTTAGTTTCTTCTTTTGGGAGAGGCAAAGATTCCAGGTCCTGCCAGGGTCGCCACTCAAGACTCCTTTCTGAGGAACTATCTGGGTCGAGCCCCGTATCTGCTGCTTGTGACATTGATTTCCCGTGAGAAGTCGATGCATGAATAACATTTACTGAGAACGGCGACCGTCCCCATGGAGAGGATGTCGAGGGAACTTGAGAGCCCTCCTTTAGCTTTATAATTTGCCGGGTAATCAAATCCTCAGCTATGTCTTTGAAGGTAGGACAATCATAAATGACGTGTCCCATGGCACGGTGATATAAGCAGTAGCCATGCCGATGCGTCATACCGGGCATCAAGTCACTGTCCGGCTTAGGACACTGTATTAGCCCCTCCTTCCGACAGATCTTAAATATCTCTAGAGTTCTGTGCTGGGGAAAGGAATATAGCTTCTCTTGGGGCTTTGCAACATGCGAGCCTATTGTGTCTTCGGATAGCCATCCTCCAGTCCTTGGTCGCCGTCTGGGCTCCACCGTAGCTTCTGAATGCGAGGAAGCCCGGGCGGATTCTCCAGTTGAGGGTGTTGGGGACAGGGCCATCAGCCTATCATCCATGCGCCTCATTATGTGTAGCAGATCTTCTTGATTATGTCGTAGACGCCTGACTTCATGCCGGAGTTTGCGGACAGCCTTCCGAATGGTGAGGCATTCGGACATTAAGAAGTAGCCCCCTCCCAGAGTGGCACCTTGTGGAGGGGGGTGTGTGTCCAGACCATCTGCCGGGTCCTTTGCCTGACTCTTCCCCGGGAGCTTGTGTATGACATTTACTGAAAAGTGCGTGTCTTGCTGGGCACACGGCCCGGGCGAGTGCCTCCTGCTGTTGATATCATCAATAATTCGTTCGGCGGCCTCATGAAGCCTTTTTCTCACCATACTTTCTCCTTGAATATCAACTTCTCCCCTCTTTCTCACCATACTTTCTCCTTGAATATCAACTTCTCCCCTCTGAATGAGGATCTCAATGTAATCTTGTAATTCTTCGCATTCTTTGGTAGGGTGCGATATTATGGCATGAAACTTGCAATATCTTGGGTGAGCCTTCTCGACCTCAATATAAGTGGGAGGTGGGTCATGTACCTGTTTACACGCGGAATTATATATTTTTGAAACATCCGATTTCGCTGGATGGATATGCGTATATTTGGCATATATATATGAATTCCGCGCCTTTTTTTTAAATTTATCAGACGATTTAGGATTCGGGTACAAGACTTATCCCCACCGACCGAAGTCGGTGTTAATTTACATCGGACGAGTCCGAATACCCTTGATTAAACTGCTAAAGATCTTTTGCTACCCTTGACGAAAAGAAAGGCCCTTTTAGTTTCCTTCGGAGCGGGATTTTTTGATTATGACCTTTTTGTTATTCTCTCATGTGGCCTCGCCTTTTCATGTTCGAAAGGGAATATGTCGCTTCGAATTTCATGTAACTTTTTATGATCCCGATGAATTATATTCCGCGACTTTCAATTTGTTTTTACGAACATAAGCGTGATTATATTTAAAGAGCTTTGGAGGATACCATTTGCAAGGCTTTGTATGTTTATTTTTTATTATTATAGCCCAAAAGAGATTTCTCCATGACAAGAATAATTGTTGGAGATCCTTTTCCCATTTGATTCCGTATATACATGCACAATTTTAAGAACTTTCGGGTCAATGGTGTAATTTTACGCCAAGAGGGACCTTTGTATAATTTTGACAAGGGCCATGACAACCATAGTTTTCATGCTCACTTAATTATTTTATTGTCATAGTATAACATCATGAAGCCCCCTTTATATATGAAGGGGTATTTATGCCAAATGTACATGATTTATATATGAAGGGGTATTTATGTCAAATACAAAATCCATGGTATCATAGTAAGAAGGAAAGGGGCGCACCCTTCCTCTTGCTTTTCTCTTTTGACTTGGGCCTTAGAAAAGCTCTCCAAGTCTTTGTCTTACTCTCTTCTCTCTTTTTCTCTCCCGGTCTTCTCTTCTTGTTGTTGTCCTTTGCTCCTTGGAGTAGCCTCCTTTTTATAGTAGATTCCACAAGTGGCGGAGGGGGTGGTAAAAAATCTCTTGGAGTTCCTCCGGTGGAATACCAAAGGCCAAGGTAACTTCTCCTCTTCCCTTGCTTCAGTTTTTTTTTTTTTTACACTCTTCTTCTCCCCCTTTTCTTTTGATTGGACGGAGAGGGGAGAACCCCCTCCGGTGGGTTGCAGCCGCGGGAACCCCCCCTCCGGTGGGTAGCAACAGGGAAAACCCCCCCCCCCCTCCGGTACAAGACCGGAGGGGGTTCCCTCCGGGTCCGCAGCCGCGGGAAAACAACCCCCCCTCCGGTACAAGACCGGAGGGGGTTCCCTCCGGGTCCGGCCGCAGCGGAGCCCCCCTCCGGGGCTGGCAGGCGCGGGCACACACCCCCCCCCTCCGGTACAAGACCGGAGGGGGTTCCCTCCGGGTCCGGCCGCAGCGGGGCCCCCCTCCGGGGCTGGCAGGCGCGGGCACACACCCCCCCCTCCGGTACAAGACCGGAGGGGGTTCCCTCCGGGTCCGGCCGCAGCGGGGCCCCCCTCCGGGGCTGGCAGGTGCGGGAACACCCCCCCCCCTCCGGTACAAGACCGGAGGGGGTTCCCTCCGGGTCCGGCCGCAGCGGAGCCCCCCCTCCGGGGCTGGCAGGCGCGGGAATACCCCCCCCTCCGGTACAAGACCGGAGGGGGTCTTCCTCCGGTTCCGGCAGCCGCGGCCCCCTCTCTTTCCAGCCTTCTTCCGCGTGCGGTCAAAAGAGAGAAAGGGGTGGAGGGGGTTTGGTCCCCACCATGGCTATAAAAGGATCCCCGGGGATTAAAAAAATTTACTTTTCACCTCAGTACGGCCGAGTGGTGGACTGTACTTTCTTCTTGGTCCCGGTGCATCCAGGTTGACCATCCGGACATCCGGAAAAATAATTGTCTTTTTGCGGAATGATTCCCACACAAATTTATAGGCCGGAAAATATTTTTATCAAGACCTTTCAACGCACGTATATGCGCGTAAACAATAGAAATCCCCAATATATATATCTTGCCGGGTTGTCGGAGGATTGACGGCGAAGGGGACTCTTGTCATTTTAAGGCCGTTTAACGACAACCCGCTGTATTTTCCTTATTTCAAGAACTCTTTTCAAAAGAACTTAAATAATATTTTTGGGTTTCAACAAATGCCCCCCACGGGTGGTCCGTCGAGGCCGGAGGCAGAGGCGGGCGACCCGTGCCGTCTCCTCTTTCTTCTTTTCTTCTTTGTTTCCCTCTCTTTTTGTTTTCTTTTCTCTTCTCTTTTTTTTTTCGTTCATACTTCCATTTGATATTGCCTATAGCAAACTGACATTATGATATTGTTTTTTTTTCTCTCTCTTCTTTTTTTTCTGCACTTCCATTTGATATTTCCATATCAAACTAACATCGTGCTATCTTCTTCTTCTTTTCTTTTTGGTTCTTTTCTTTTGCAGGCTATTCAACATGCCTCGATCTAGGAGAGGCCAAGTTCGCGGGTCTCGGAGTCAGGATGGGCGTGCTGCCCCTATTGCTTCCTCGAGATTGATGTCGCCTTTGGGGTTGCCACGGGTTACAGCAGATACCCTTTTTTCACTTGACAGGGGGCTGAGCATCGTTGCTCCGAGCCCTTTACCCGAGGGAGATCCAGGCGATGGCATGGTTGATTTATCTTTGATTTCCAGACATGGCGGCTGTGTCCGTTACAGATATGAGCGTCCCAAGGGTTACCCGAGGCACTACCCTTTGGATGAGTTTTTATTTCCCTTCATCCAAAACTTCATTCCTGAGGGGATGGATGATGGCGACAGTTCCTTGACTGCAGAGCGCGTTCAGCTCGAAAGAGCCATTCTTGTGGGTCGTGATAGCTTGCTTGGCTGTTGTGGAGCTTCTTTTCCCAGTTTCCCGATGGGCCTTGTTTGCCGGGTTCAGTTTCCTGCCGTTACTCAGCTAGGCTTTTTTAGTTCCGAGACTGGATGTCCAGTTCAGGACCGGACCTTCTCAGCTGCTGCTTGGGATTTGGGTGGAAAACACCGGGCAATATCAGATTCTTGTTCAGGTCTCTTCTTGTCTCCATCCGGCACCCGATTTGCCTCAGAGGGGTATGATAAACTTTGTCTTCTGGACAAAATCATGTGTGGTTCTGTGCCCAGTTGGTATGGTAAATGGGCAGTTATTCCTTCCCACAAATTTCATTTGGGGGCCACAGAATGGCTCATGGGCGTCCTTCATCATTACAGTCGGCTACTGGAGCTTGTAGGCATTCGTCATGCTGTGACTGCCGCTTTATACCGCTATCCTTGCTACAGTGGGCTTCTACAGGCATTGGCGGAGAGATTCAACCGTCGATTTAACACGTTTGCTACAGCAGAGGGTGAAACCGCCCTGGATTTATGGAGCTTTTACAGAATTTCGGGGCTTCCCATTTCGGGACGACCTTATGAGGAGGTGTGCCTTGATGATCTCCACAGGAACTACTCCACAGGTTCAGGTGAATATGGCCTTCCTTTGAGCTTCAGGTACTTGATGAAAGTTTGGCGGGATCTAGCCCGTTTTGGTAAGAAGAAGGCACCTTTAGCTTCTGCCGGCGCCGTGCGGGTTAGTTTGAATGCTTGGGTTCAATTTTTTTATAATGGACCATTCTGTTTTCATGAGCGATTTGCCGAGGATGACAGGTCTCTAAGTGAATACCATGAGTTGATTCTGCCTTCACAGGAAAATAGACGCTATTTACTTGCACCTGAAAACGAGGGGTGGAATCCCCGACAGCTGCCGGATCGAACTTATCTTGCTGCCTATCTTGTTTACTGGTTGGCTACTTTTGTTATGCCATATGGCGAGGAGGGCCTGATACGGCCTGAAATTATTTACCCGGCATGTCTGCTTGCAGATGGTCATAAATTGGCCATTGCCCCTGCTGCTTTAGCCAATATTTACCATGGATTGGGGAACTTGACAGCACATAGCTCTCCCAGGGACAGAAGCGTTTACATGGCCACACATTATTTGAGTGCATGGGCCGGACTTTTGCTACCCTCATTATGTCAGAGTGTGCCAATTGAAAACCCCGTGGCGCCATTGATATTTCTTTTCCGAAACCGGCCGGATCAACATCAGCATGAGCATTTATTAGCAGCACGGAGGATGCTTTCCTTTGTGCCTATGCAGGGGAATGAGGGTCTTCCGTTTGCCTGTGGCTCTTATGACTTCCGACCATTTGCTGTTGAAGGTCAGGACAAGGTATCTTACGGCCTTTCTTATCATCAGTCTACGAGCTCGACTTTTTATGAAAACTGGATGTATTGTATTAGGCCAAGCATACTTGTGTTCAGGAAGGGCAGCACTACTATTCTAGAGCCATACTTCCCTTACCGTTTTTCACGGAATTTTGGCTATGACCAGTCAGTGCCTCCAAATGCAGATTTTGGCATAGATTGCAGGCTCTGCAGGGGCCATGACACCCACCTTGTTGCAGGGAGTTGGTGGGATTATTTTTTTCGAGATGGTGCTGCTGAGCAGTATCCTCTCCCAGAGGCAAGGCGAGTTGGTCGGGTTGACATCTATTATGCGCGCTGGTGGTTTAAGTACAGCAATGTTTTCCGACAACTCCCACAAAAGATAAGGGAAGCTGAAGAGGCTCGACTGGGCAGTACCGACCTACCGCCATTGATTGTGGAAAATTCAGTGCTTCATACCCAATTTTCAAAAATTGCAAAGGCGGTGAAAGATTTTCGTCTGCAGTGGGAGGCTAAGAATGGGGCCATTACCATAGACCGTCGGCCATATGCGGGTGCAATTAAACCCTTGAAGCGCCCGCCAGTTACTACTTCGGGGCAAGGTGAGGCCTCGGCGGATCAGCGAGTGTATTTTTGGTGGACACACTTCTTGTCGGATTGTGGTTATCCTCAGGCTGCACCAATGGATACTCCTCTTCATCCTGAAGGCTTTACCAACAACTTGTGGCCGAAGTGGGAGCAATACCTGATCGGGTCCATCATTCGGATCGGGCCCTTTGAGTACGCCACCCTTGTTGAAAATGGCATCACGCTCGGTGATCTTTGGGAAGGCGTCTCCAAGGCTGGGAAGGTGGTGGGTTTACGCCCTGAGCAGGTGGTGCTGCAGCCTTCCTTTTCTCCAGCCCCGAAAGGTGTGTGGTTCAATCATTTTCACTTTTTACTTATCTGTGCGCTGGTATTTACCTCCCTCTTACGTGCTTCTTCCCCTTTTTTTGTTTCACAGAGAGCTATATAGCTGCCAGAGATATGCCACATAAAGGGAAGAAATCTTTAAATCCCCAGAAGCGGGCCCGTCCTAGTGAAGATGAGGGCGGCCCCATTCGTGTTCGCCGTGCCCGCTCTAAAGGAGGAGCTTCAGAGGAGAGGCCGGGTAACATCCCTTCTTTGTTTCTCGTTCTCTCCTTAGAGATGTGTCACTTATATCTATGTCTTTCCCCTCTTCTTTTTTTATTCCAGGCCCCTCAGGTGCCAGGGAGGAGAGTGGTGTTCCGGCTACAAATATTCTTCTTTCGCCAGCGCTAGAGGATACCGGGGAAGATGGAGAGCTCCAGGATGATGATTACAACCCCGTATCGGGCGCCTCACCCCCTTTCTCCCACGGAGGGCTTGACGACCGCATACCCATAGGTAGGGTGCTTCTCCCCACTATGATGAGTAATAAAGCCATAATCTTATTCCCTTGCTAAAGATGTTCTCCCCTTCTTCTCTTTTTTTTTAGAGGAAAATTTTGAGGGAGGATGCGCCAATATTCCTCCCGTACTGGAGCCAGGATCAAGCACAGGTCCAGCCTTTTTTAGTAAAATCTTCTTAATTTCCATATCTGATCCCTTTATTACAGGGAGAACTTTCACTTAGCAGTGATCATTTCAGGTTTCTCAGCTGAGAATTCAGTGATCTCTATGCAAGAATTTACTGCCCTCTTGGATTCCAGCCTGAATGCAGATCTGCCAGAGTTTTCTATAAGCCTGACCACTGATCGGGGCCTGGTGACCCAATATTCTCAAGAGCTGTTAGCCGAAATACGCAGGGAAAAGACTCCAATCCCTGAGGCCGGAGAATTGGATGTGACTATCCATGCTGTTGGTATGTACTTCTAGTTTTAGCCCACCGAGTCATTTTGCCCTGCTAAGATGATTGCATGAATCTCATCACTTTCTTGCTTTATGTAGTGAATGATCCCTTGTCCTCAAGCTGTCCGGATACTTTGGAGAAAAATAAAGAACATTCCTCTCCCTCGGGTCCAATTGAAGGCGCCTTCCAGACCGGTGTCGGGGCTGATGAAAATCAAAGCCTCGAGATGAGAGGTGGTGGCCCTTTGGAAGAGACCCCAGTCCTATCCCCCGAGGGGAGGGGTTTTGAAAGAAACATGACCGCCTCTCCTTCAGCTTCAGGATCTACTATGCCGCTTTCTGATGGGGAGGAGGACGTTGGGTTACAAGGTCATCATGCTCTTTACATTTTTCTGCTTGTTCTTTTAGTGGTTTCTATTGGACTGGGCTGACTTTCATAATTTCTTCTTTCTTTTTTCTCTCTCTTCTTTTTTAGAGAAACTTGTTGATGTATGCGTGTCTCGGGGTGCCCCAGTGGTGGAGGAGTCTGCCTCCTATCCGCCTGATGCGAGTAAGAGTGATGAACTAGTTCAGAAAAGGGGCCCACCCTCTTTTGCATGTGCCCTTTTCATATTGATGCCTGCCAAGGTATTCACATATACTTGCCTGATCATAATCTTGTGTTTGCTTCAGATCTCGATAGACTTGAAACAAGGGATTCGCAGACCTATTCAGCCCTTGACAGAGGCGCTGTAGGAGAGGAGGAGCCTAACCCCCTCCCGGCCGACCCAGCGACAGAGGGTTCTCTTTCACGAGGTGAGGCTAAGATCCCTTTGACCTCTAGAAAAGGATTTACAAACTCCTCTGTTATGAATAAAATTGTGACTTATGTGCCACCTTCCTTTTTTTGTTGCAGCCCCAGAGGGAGACGCTCCTCCTGCCCCCGGAAACAATGGAGGAGATTTGTTGTCGGGACTTGACTTTCCACCTCATGAGATTGATTGGCCTGATGGTCCTCAGCCTAAAGCTTTTGTGGGGGCTGAAATGATGGTGGTGACACTGATGAGTGGAGCACGAGCCTTATTTCAAGGGGGGAGCCTTCCTCCCATAGAGACTGTGCGGGACACTCTTCGGACCGGCACACGGGGCTATCATACATTGGGATTGCCCAGAGAGCCCTGGATGGCGGCAGTGGATGATGTTTGGGCAGAATTTCAGCGCCTGCACACAGCCTCGTTGTGGGAGACTTATAGGCTTAAAATACAAGAGTTAGAAGCTGAAGCTTGCACTATGTCCGGCGAGATGGAAAGGTTGCATTCCCAAGCTGAACATATCCGGGAGCGTCGAACTACTCTTGTGGCAGCGGTTGCTGAGGACAAAAGTGAGGCTTCCTCTCTTCGGGAGACAGTGAGCAGTATTTTACAACGGATTGAAGAGCTAGAGGCGGCAGCAGAATCGAATTCTGAAATGGCTCGAGAGCTGCAGGCTGAGGAGGACTCCCTTGTGTCTGAATGCCAAGCTATGCAGGAAGCAATTGCGGCGAAGCAGAACGCCATTGGGGATTTACTGAACAGACGACCCCCTAGTGTTTGAGATTACCTTTCCCATTGCATTTCTTCTGACTCTTTTTTCTTTTTTAGATCTTTTGCCTATGTAGTTGCTCCGAGGGTTTGTCTCGGACTTCAATTTTGCAAATGAATAAAAACATGACTTCAGGCTCAAAAGACTTCAATGAGGCATTATCATCATACCCCCTTTTTTCTTTCTCTTTCTTTTCTCTTTTTTTTTTTCTCTTTTTTTTTTACTAGTCATAGCGCCCTTTCGGGTTTTCACCATGACCAGCCCCCTTTAACTTTTTCCAGCGCGCCCTTGCGGGTTTTCACACCGAGGGGTTACCCATTTTTGCCCGAGACGCCCTTTCGGGTTTTCATCTCAGCCGGGTTTTGACCTTTTTGCCCTTGAGCAGCCAGAGATCCGACTACTCAAGTCCGTCAGGGCACCTCTATTTTAAGCCCCCCCTTTTTTTTTCTCTTTTTTTTAAATAAGGAAATTGAAAGTCTGAAGAGCTCAGACTTTAAAGGTGGCCACGGAAATTTGAAAGCCAATTGGGGTTTTAGCATTTAAAGGAATGGCCAAGAGATTGGTCGGTCAAAGCTTGGATTTTGGGATTCGAGGAGGCTGAACAATGAAATTGTAAAGCCGAACTTGGAGTTTGGGATTTGGGGCGGCCAACCAATGGAATTGGAAAGCCAAATTTGGAATTTGGGATTTAGGGTGGCTGACCAATGAAATTGGAAAACCGAACTTGGGATTTGGAATTTTGGGTGGCTGACCAATGATATTGGAAAGCCAAATTTGGAATTTGGAATTTTGGGTGGCTGACCAATGATATTGGAAAGCCAAATTTGGAATTTGGAATTTTGAGTGGCTGACCAATGATATTGGAAAGCCGAATTTGGAATTTGGAATTTTGAGTGGCTGACCAATGATATTGGAAAGCCGAATTTGGAATTTGGAATTTTGGGTGGCTGACCAATGAAATTGGAAAGCCGAATTTGCAATTTGGAATTTTGAGTGGCTGACCAATGATATTGGAAAGCCGAATTTAGAATTTGGAATTTTGAGTGGCTGACCAATGATATTGGAAAGCCGAATTTGGAATTTGGAATTTTGGGTGGCTGACCAATGAAATTGGAAAGCCGAATTTGCATGGTGGGACGTGAACAAGAATTGTTCAAAACACCTGTGACCTTTTGAATTTTTTCCTGGAGGAAGCTTCCTCATCCTTTCTTACTCTCCTGCGGAGGTGGGCAAATCTTGTACAATTTGTTGCCGAAATTCATGTTCGGGAGCGTAGTATAATTTCAAGTGTTTTCCATTTAATGGTGGAAAGGGGCTCTCCCCTTTATGGTCGACGACCTTATAAGCGCCTCCCTCATAGACTTTGGAAACGATATATGGCCCTCGCCAATTTGGTTGTAATTTGCCGCTGGATCTTCCAGCCATGACCTCCCTTTCTTTGATCATAACAAGGTCCCCCTTCTTGAACGCCCTCTGCTTCACAAGCTTATCATAAGCCCGGGCCATTCGAGCCTGGTAGGCCTGCAAGTGTTTGTAAGCCCCTAATCTCTTGCCTTCTAAGTCAGAGAGTTCTTCAAGTCTTCTTTGTATTTCATCTTGTTCTTGGGTTTGGAGCCCATTATGTAGGGCTATCCGATAGGACGACATCTCAACTTCAACCGGCACAACGGCTTCTGCCCCGTATACGAGAGAGAATGGAGAACAACCGGTGGGGGTTTTATAAACTGTTCGGTATGCCCAGAGGGCTTCATGTATCTTCTCGCCCCAGTCTCTCCTGCGGCTGCCAACAATTTTAGCTAACAATTTGCACAGGGTCTTGTTAAAGGCTTCGGCCAAACCATTTGCTTGAGGGTTGTAGACTGTGGAGGCTCTCCAATCAATGTGGAATTTTGCCGCCAATTGGTAAATGGTTTTGTTTTTGAATGGCGTACCATTGTCTGACATGACCCGACAGGGATTGCCGAATCGGTATATAATATGGTGCTTGACGAATTGAGCGACAGCTTCCCCTGTAACTTCTCGCAAGGGTACGGCCTCAGCCCACCGAGAAAAGTAGTCTGTCGCTGCCAGAATGTACTTGTGACCTTTTGTGGATGGTGGGAAGGGTCCCACAATGTCCATTCCCCATTCAGCAAAGGGCCAAGTAGGGGCTGTGGGATGTAGCATGTTAGGAGGCCTTCTAGGTACAGGACCAAAGGCCTGGCATTGGTGACATGTACGGGCGTAGCGACTACAATCCGCGTACATTGTGGGCCAGTAAAAGCCTTTCAATTTTATATTGATCTTCATCTTATCTCCAGCTTGATGGGCGCCGCAGAGCCCTGAATGGACCTCACGCATTATCATTTTGGCCTCTTTGGACGAAAGGCAGCGGAGGAGGACAGACTTGTCTTTTTCATGGACAAGCCTATAAAGTTGGTCGCCTATCAATTGATAGGATGCCGCTCTTCGCAACAGTTGAACCCTCTGAGCCCGATTTGCTGGGAGGCGACCACGCTTTATGTCGACAATCGGTTGACGCCAGTCCAGTTCTTCTTCTTGAACAGGGTCATTGTCCTCAATCACATGTATCTCCGGGGTGGAGGAATTAATGTCTTGATCGAGGACACTTGGCATCAGTTTTCGATGTCTGACAGTTATGTCCATTTCGCCTTCAGGTGGGAGTTTTATGGCTGACGCTAATTTTGCCAGGGCGTCGGCCTGTGAATTTCTCCCTCTAGGAATATGTTGTATCTCAAACAAGTAGAATTTTTCTTTCAACCTCATTACCATATCATGGTAAGGTAGTAGCTCTCTCTTCCGGACTTCATAGTCACCCAATACTTGTCGTATGACGAGCTGTGAGTCGCCATAGGCTTTAATGCATTTGACTTCCATTTCTAAAGCAAGCTGAAGCCCTATGATTAGCGCCTCATATTCTGCTTCATTATTTGTCAAAGGTTTCATGAGGGCACATGAATTAGGAAGAATCCCTCCTTGAGGAGTGACTAAGACAATGCCAGCTCCTGAAGCGAGGGTAGTTACCCCGTCAGTCTTCTTAATTGTCCGGGAGGCACCATCAAAGTAGAGTTCCCAGTACGGCATGTCGATGACCAGAGATTGCTCCATTTTTTGCATTGAATTGCCCTCGGTCTGTTCTTCTACTCCCGATTGGGATGGAAGTGTCTCTTCATCGGGCAGTTCAGTGTTAAGTGGAGAATCAGCCGGAACAGGATGTGCCGCCAAGAACTCTGCCATTCCTTGTCCTTTGATTGCTTTCTGGGGAACAAAAGTTATGTCGAACTCCATAAGGAGTAATGCCCATTTTCCCAGTCGTCCTGACAGCACCGGCTGCTTAAGAAGGAACTTGAGCGGGTCCTGCTTTGAAATTAACTCCACTTGGTGGGACAAGAGGTAGTGCCTCGACTTTTTAACGGCGAATACCAATGCCAGACAAACTTTCTCCATTGGAGAATAACGATGTTCGGGGCCAACCAGTTTTCTGCTCAAGTAATACAATGGCTGTTCTTTACCTTCTTCATTTAATTGTGCAAGCAATGCTCCCAATGAGGCATCCATGGCAGCAATATAAAGAATGAGAGGCTTTCCCTTGACCGGTGCTCCGAGCACTGGGGGAGTAAGGAGGTATTCTTTGATCTTTTCAAATGCTTGCTGACATTCCTGATCCCATATAAACGGGGCCCCCTTTTTCATCAATTTGCCAAATGGCGCACACCTCCCAGAGAGATTGGATATAAAACGCCTGATATAGGCTAACCTTCCCTGAAGTGACCGGAGTTCTTTAATATTCTTAGGTGGGGGCAGTTCCCGAATAGCTTTGATTTTATCAGGATCGATTTCTATCCCCCGGTACCTGACAACAAAGCCGAGGAACTTGCCACTTGAAACCCCGAATGCACATTTCATGGGATTCATCTTGAGTTTATACTGGCGGAGCCTGTCGAAAACTCGGCGCAAATCATCTAAGTGACCTTCGCGCTTACTGGCTTTTACAACGAGGTCGTCAACATAGCACTCGACCAGGTCGTGTAGCATTTCATCAAAAATCTTCGTCATAGCCCTTTGATAGGTGGCCCCTGCATTCTTCAGCCCGAAGGGCATTCTTTTGTAGTTGAAAATTCCTTTTGGGGATCGGAATGCCGTATGACCTTTATCTTTAACCGCCATACGTATTTGATTGTAGCCCGAGGACCCGTCCATAAAGGACAGAACTTCATATCCTGTAGTCATATCAACCATAGTTTCTGTAATTGGAACTGGAAAATCGTCCTTTGGGCAGGCTTTATTCAAGTCTCTGAAGTCAATACAAACTCGGACTTGACCATTTTTCTTTTTGACTGGGACTATATTGGCGAGCCATACTGGATAAAGGCATGGTTCTATGAAATCTACTTCCAGAAGCTTGTCAACTTCAGTATTTACTTTAAGTTCCAGCTCGTGACGCATGCGTCTCTGAGCTTGCTTGACAGGCTTAACCGTAGGGAGTATCGCCAATTCATGTTCAGCCACCGAGGGCTCCAGCCCGGGCATCTCTTTGTAAGTCCAGGCAAAACAATCTTTATACTCCAATAGGAGTTGTTTGTAAGCTTGTCTTTCCTGCTCAATAAGGAGAGCACTAACAAAAATGGGTCGAGGTTCATTTGCGTCCCCGAGATTGAGCTCAATCAATTCATCAATTGTTGCTTGTCCGCCATCTTCGAGTTCTTGCGGTGCTGGCTGCAGATTGATGAAATCCTCGTCGTCGTCAACATTGACTATGTGGAGGTCACAGTAGTCTAAGTTGTTGATGACGGCCGACTGAAGCTGTTCATTCTGGTCTTCGAGGGCTATTTCTTTTGGTTGCCCTTTTGTAGAATCACTAGGCCCCTCACCAGAGTCTGAGCTACCGGGAGAGGGTGATAACCCTATAGTGTTAACGGAATAGTGAATCTTGAGGCTGGGCTCCCCACACGGAGGCTTGCTCCCTACTTCACTTGCAATAAATTTGGGCAGTGTAGATGCAGCTTCAATGAGGACATTTTTGTTGGAAGGCCTAGACTGATCCCATGAATGTGGCTGTGGGGGATAGACCTGATGCTGTTTTATCTGGATAACTCCCCGTTGTATTAAATCCTCAAGTTGATCCTTGAGGACATAACAGTCTTCTGTATCATGTCCTGCCATTCGATGGAATCGACAGAAGCTGGAGCTCTTGGCTTCACTGACTCTAGATGACCTGCGAACTGGAGGGAGCTGGATAAGATCCCGAGCCCGGCAAGAATTAAACAACGATTCAGTATGAGTCTTGAGAAATGAGTATGGAGTTTCCATTCGCTGTGCCAAACTCATCACTGGCGTTGTGCCTTTGGATTCCGCAGGTGGTTGGTTTGCTCTGGTTCCCCGAGACTGGGTCTCGTTTATTGGGCGCTGGGAATAAGTATGGGTTTTTGAAGGAGAAGTGAGGTGTCTAAGTAGAACATCACGTTCTCGTAGCAGCTCTTGTACAAAAGCTTTTAATGCCTGGTTCTCCTGTCTCAGCAACTTAATTGCATCAGTAGGGTCCCCTTTCTGTTTAGTGACAGGAATATTAGTGTCATTCATTATGAGGCGTTCTGCTTCTGTGGTGTCTAGCCCGGCTAACTGATTCAGGGCTTCGAGTCTAGCTTCCCCGGGCAATTGACAGGCGGGTCGTAAGACAATGACCTCCTCCTCATGTCCAGGGCCATTGTTCAAGCCATCGACCTCTGGAACTTTTGGTCTAGGGTCTCCCTGCTTCTCTACTACACAGGGGAGATCCCCTTGTATGGAGTTGAACTTGTCAGAAGCGAGTGGCGCCCCTATTGTATTTACAGCATGAAAGACTTGAAAGTCTGGCTCGGGGTCATAGCCCAGGCCTCTTCGGTCGTTCTTGGAGAAGGGGGGTTGCCCCCTGACTTGCGGAGGGCACCACAGCTGTTGAAAGTAACTTCTGCGGGAGGCTTTCTGCATTTGTGGAATCTTTTGCTTATGACACATTTCTTTAATGTATCTGGGCATATCAGGCATTTCTTGGATAGGCTCCAGAGTGTTTTCAGGCGGTTTGCTCCAGCCGAAATCGTCATCTGTGGGGGCCTGAGGCGCCATATCTCCCTTATAAAAGATAATGGGTTTGCAACGCTCCTTATTTCCCTTTTTGCCTTTTCTTTGATATGTAACAATGAATGTCTTTAAAGCCTCCACTCCATATTCTTCTCTTGGAGCAACCAATTGCATGCAAACAGAGGGCAACATGATGCTCTTGTCTATTGTTTGGCTAATGAGGTTGGCCTCGAAATTAATCTCCCGCCGCTCGGGCTGAGTTGGCTTGGCAGTGGGGACGTCGGCTCGCAGGCTCAGTCGATGTATCTTGGCGAGTTCTTCATTTATGACAAAAAGTTCTTCTTCCTCATCATCTTCTTCAAACACCTTTTGCTTTCCCTTGCCTGTGACGTCAACTGGGGGCTCGACAGTCGGTTCCCCAAAATATAACTGGGCATCAGTTATGTTACATTCATTTGGTCGGAAAGGAGAGCTGTCGGCAAAAACCGTGTGTTGTTCTCCGCCTCTTGCATATTTGATACACTGATGTAGGGTCGAGGGGACGACCCAGTTTTCATGAAGCCATGGCCTGCCAAGCAAGGCTTTATATGAGGTATCAGCATTAATAATGTAGAAAGTAGCTTTGGTGACAAACATGTCCATTGTTACTTCCACGTCCACTTTCCCCAGTGCATCTTCGGAGTTTTGATTGAACCCCGAGATTTTTACATCATACACTCTCTGTAAATAAGGCATAAGAAACATTGACTTGAAAGTCTTGAGAGGCATTATGTTGACAGAAGCGCCAGGGTCGACAAGGATCCGGTTCAACTCACGCCCATTGATTTTTCCTTGCATATACAATGGACGATTATGACATGGGGAGGACAGTAACATGTCCTTGTCAGAGAAGGAAACTGTTGCGGCCAAAGCCTCATGTGCTTGTGTTTGAATTTCGGCTGCATGAGCCTCATAGACCTCAGGCTCTTGGAGAACTTTAATGAGAGCCTCCCTCAACTCTTTACTCCAGGCAATGGCCTCCCATATGCTAACCATAGTTGGCATTCGCTTCATGTGTTGAATGATCTTACGATCAGCCCGAGCCCGGGCTTGATCTAGTGGAGGGATCATCTCCACCAGAGACTTAGGCTGATAAGGGGGCTTCTGGGCCGGCTCCAACTTTCCCTGGTCATTTGTTTCTTCTTGGAACAGCGGGGCTAAAGATTCCTCTTCCGGAACTGGAAGCTCTTCATTGTCCTTGCCTGAAGGGCATGCTTGGGCTGGATCAGCAGGCTGCTCTTGGGAGAGGGAACCAACGGGATCAGTCTCTTCATCCGTTGGATCGAATGGAATAGCACCTACTCCCTCCTGAGAGATCGACTCGACGGGCCCCTCATCCTCGTCTGAGGGGTCGAAGATGAAAGTTTCAGCCCGTACTTGTACCTCAGGGGGCTCATTGGGTTCTTCTCCTCGAAAGATGATCACTCTTTGGGAGGTAGTTGGCTGGGAAGTGTGCCCATTGGAGGATATGGACTGTCTGCCCCGTCCGCGGCCTCGGCCACGACCGCGGTTCCGGATTTCTGCATTACGACGGCGATAGGTGGCCATAGTAATCCTGTCCCCCGAGGCAGGGGTAGTAATAGTCCCCCCCAAATTTTCTGGTGGGGGGATTGACACCATATGACATGAGAAGCTTTTTAGCATTTCTTCTAGCTTCTCTACGGTGAGTTCTTCATCTTTGTAAAAGACAGAGAGTTCCTCTGGAATAAAGAGCTCCTCGCCTTCCTTGGCTCGCTTGAGCATTTGTTGGAGCCAGCTCTTGAGCCGAGTTTTGCGCTCCAATTCCTCCCATGGGATGTACTTCTCTAGTGGGACGGGCCCAGTTGGAAGAGAAGGTACATACTCTTCCAATTCCTCAATCAACTTTTGTAACTTCTGTAAAGGACTTAACCCCTTGGGTGCTTCCATGGCTGTCGCCTGCTCGGCTTGCTTCTTCAACCTTCTTTTCGAGTTCTTCCTCCTGTTCTTTTCCTGTTTCTTTGCTCGCGCCAATGCCTCTTGGGACAGGGCCGCTTTTCTTGTAGATGCCTGGGGGGCAGCCTTGGTTTTTGAACTCTCGGCGTAAACCTTCTGCTTGAATGACTTTAACGGGGAATTCTTCCTTGGGCTTACGGTAACCCAGTCGCCCTCTGACTCATGGATCCGAAAGGTGGCGTTGATTGCTTTCTGCACAACTTCAGGAGGCAACTCTTGAAATCCGGCCACAAAGGAGCCGAAATCATGAAGGGGGTCATGCCTTCCAATGACTTGTTGACTATGAGGCTGGGGGCCCACTTCGTGAGTCTGTAACTCCGCCTTGTTATCTGGTCTTCTTTCAACTGCTAGGGCAGCATTTGGTGATTGGGAAGTGTTTTGGCATGCTTGCTTAGGCTTCGTCATGAATTCCAGTTGCTGGGCGAGGTACGACTGTTCTGGTCTCATCCTGTCAACAGCCTTTAGTGTCTTGCCCTTCTGATTTAGCTGAGGTGAGGACTGACACAGCCCACTCATAACTGCTGCGAGTGGGGGTTGGGTCATGACCTTAGGGCCGAAATTAGAGCCCCTGGGGTGGGGGTTGGCCTTTTTCGCCCCGGTAGCTGGTGTTCTATATTGTTCAGTCCTCAAGGTCGGCCCAGAGGTTTGCCTTCCGACCAATGCTTCATTTCTACTAGGAGAGACGATAGTCCCTTTGGGGGAAGTACATGGGTCGACCCTTCGGGGGTAGTCCTGGCTCATAACATTCCCCTGAGTGCTATTTTTAGACGGGCCTGTGGCCCGGTGCCCAGAGAGGGCTCGACCTTTAGGATGAACATCTCGGCCATTATCTTTCTTGTCTGAGACAAGCAGGTCCTGCTCCCAATGAGAAGAGTCAGGGTGCGGTGAATCACGCACTAGAACCTCCTTTCCACGAAATAAAATGTCCAGCAACTTTTTAGTTTCTTCTTTCGGGAGAGGCAAGGATTCCAGGTCCTGCCAGGGTCGCCACTCAAGACTCCTTTCTGAGGAACTATCTGGGTCGAGCCCCGTATCTGCTGCTTGTGACATTGATTTCCCGTGAGAAGTCGATGCATGAATAACATTTACTGAGAACGGCGACCGTCCCCATGGAGAGGATGTCGAGGGAACTTGAGAGCCCTCCTTTAGCTTTATAATTTGCCGGGTAATCAAATCCTCAGCTATGTCTTTGAAGGTAGGACAATCATAAATGACGTGTCCCATGGCACGGTGATATAAGCAGTAGCCATGCCGATGCGTCATACCGGGCATCAAGTCACTGTCCGGCTTAGGACACTGTATTAGCCCCTCCTTTCGACAGATCTTAAATATCTCTAGAGTTCTGTGCTGGGGAAAGGAATATAGCTTCTCTTGGGGCTTTGCAACATGCGAGCCTATTGTGTCTTCGGATAGCCATCCTCCAGTCCTTGGTCGCCGTCTGGGCTCCACCGTAGCTTCTGAATGCGAGGAAGCCCGGGCGGATTCTCCAGTTGAGGGTGTTGGGGACAGGGCCATCAGCCTATCATCCATGCGCCTCATTATGTGTAGCAGATCTTCTTGATTATGTCGTAGACGCCTGACTTCATGCCGGAGTTTGCGGACAGCCTTCCGAATGGTGAGGCATTCGGACATTAAGAAGTAGCCCCCTCCCAGAGTGGCACCTTGTGGAGGGGGGTGTGTGTCCAGACCATCTGCCGGGTCCTTTGCCTGACTCTTCCCCGGGAGCTTGTGTATGACATTTACTGAAAAGTGCGTGTCTTGCTGGGCACACGGCCCGGGCGAGTGCCTCCTGCTGTTGATATCATCAATAATTCGTTCGGCGGCCTCATGAAGCCTTTTTCTCACCATACTTTCTCCTTGAATATCAACTTCTCCCCTCTGAATGAGGATCTCAATGTAATCTTGTAATTCTTCGCATTCTTTGGTAGGGTGCGATATTATGGCATGAAACTTGCAATATCTTGGGTGAGCCTTCTCGACCTCAATATAAGTGGGAGGTGGGTCATGTACCATAATGCATTCCTGGTCTAGAAGGGCCTCAAATATTTTTTCAGTGTCTTCTTTAGGAAAGGAACATGCATGAGAAGGCCTCCAGCCCGGGTACCACATGGTGGGCTTGGTCCCGCTAGGACCTGCTTCTTCTTCCCCCGGATCAGGAAATGTAAAAGCTGCCACTTGATAAATTTCCCGGGTTGGCCGATGGTTAATAACATTAGCCGACCGAACCATTCGTTCCCAGGTGTGGGGTTGAGGAGGGTCGACCCGAGTCCCTTTCATTGTGATGAGTTGATTTTGTATCATCTTCTCCAGCTCATCTTTAAAAACATAACAATTTTCAATAGTATGACCCAATAAACGATGGTACAAACAGTAATTGGGATCTTCTGTTTTACCAACTTCCTCAGGCTTTTTTGGTTCTGGCAAAACTATCAATTTGTTCTTCATACAGAGGCTGAAGAGTTTGCCGGTGTGCTCCTTCTTAAAAGAGTAAGGAGTCTTCATGCGCTCGGCCAACTTTGTGGTCGGTGCCCTTTTTTCAGACCTCTTGCTGGAGTCGCTCGGCAGTGCTTGATCGTCTTCAGCAGTCGGGGAGAAATCCACTGCATTTGCTTCTTTTCCCGCAGCGGGTCGCTCTTTAGATGTTTTATGCTTTGAAGGAATGAAGGTGGGATTCTCAGCGAAGAACATTTCGATCTCCGCGACCGCCGAATTTAGTTGGTCAAACCCTTTGACATTTGCCCCCAGAAGTCGCTCACTGACCTCGGGGGAAAGTCCTCTTCGGCATATAGTGATGGCATCTTCCTGCGCCGGGGGATTGTCGCATCTCATGCTAAGGTCCCTCCAACGTTTAATGAAGTCGAGAGCCATTTCTCCCCTCTTTTGCTTGAGCGAGCAGAGCTCAGCGAGGGACACTTTCCTTTCAACTAATTGGAACCGATCAATGAACTTCTTTTGTAAATCAGCCCAGTCAGCGACGGAGTTGGGCTTCAATCTGGAGTACCATTGAAAGGCACTCCCAGTGAGGGAAGTTGCAAAGTAGCGGAGAAGATAAGACTCCTCGATGGCGAGGTCACCCATGGCCGTGACATAATAGGCGAGGTGCTCGTGCGGCGATCCCTGCCCATTAAACTTTTGCAATTTCGGCGCCTTCGGGCAATCCGGAGGGAGTTTCTTGAATTGGTGGTGCAAAGGATAGGGTACACTGTACAGGTCGACAGTAGCAGTACCCTCGCCACGTTGGGCGAACTTATCCTCGATCATCTTTTCTATCATCCGACGCTGGGCGATGGTCTCCTCTACCCCCATGACCTGAGAAGATTGAGCATGGGGGATCCCTCTGAGTGGCTCATCCCCTGTGTCACCGCGCACGTCGGGGGGGTGAGCACCCTGTCGATTGGCAATAGCGGGATTGTATGCCTGTTGTTCCCGTCGAGGCTCTTGATTCGGCATCGGTGTTTGAGGCCTTTGAGCATTTATATTCATCTGCCTTTTCATTTCCAGCATAAGATTGGTCATCTCTATGTGCCAACGTTGCATTGTTTCAAACTTGACATCGTCGGGCATTGCTTGGAAAGCGGCCCTTGTTGGTGGCTCAAATGCTGGGTTGAAGTTCATACCACTGCCGGGGAGGACCGCCCCTTCATGGATGCTCACTACCTCATCATGGTCTGCTCCCTCTAGGGGTACATTCTCTCCTTGATTTTGCCATTGGTTTTGAATGGGCACCTGGTGTTGGCCTTGGGGAGAAGTTCCCCCTTGACCGCTAGACTGGCCTTGGAAGTTTCTTCTAGCGGCATTCCTAGTGTTAAGGTAGACCGCGTCCAGGGCCAAATTGGGATCATTTGGGCCACCATGTTCGTTTACGTTGGCAGGGATGCCAGTTGATTCCACAGGTTCTCTGCCTGAGGCATAGCAAGTGTAAATCTTCATGTTGGCACCTGCTTCTGACATTTGTACCACCCTACGCCTTTTAGGTGGTTGAACTGTAGGGCGGGGTGGTGCCCCCAACCTGTCGAAGACAGAAGGTCGTGGTGGCACATCTCCCGCCAGTCTATCAAAGACTGAGACTCGTGTCGGCTGTGCCTGAGCGCGGGAGGTCTTCTGAACTCGGATGTAATCCGAGCCTTGGGGAGCAACATTGGGTTTGCGATAACCCCCTTTCCTTTTTTGGCCCCGCGAACGCGAGGTTTTGACATCTAACGATGTTGTTGTTGGTTGAGCTTGCATTCGCCCAGGCCTGGCGGCCCTAGCTTGTTTAATTGCACGGGCCTCCTGCTTGGTGACCCAAACTTGCTTCATTTTCTGGAGGTGTCGCTCAATTGCTTTACCCCCACTTGAAGGCTTCTTTTTGAAGTCTGTGGCATCCTCGCGTACCTTGTGAAGAAGCGAGAAGCGGTTGGAAGTTGATACGGTCGGGACGTGATCGACCCGTGGTGTGATTGGCCCTCCGCCATCCAGACGAACGCGGAGGTCGCCGATCAGTATGGTTTTACCAGACCTTGAAGTAGCTGCAGTCGGCTTCCTGTTTAGGCGGCGACGACGTTGCCCCCATTTGGTGGGAACAGTGTCGGCCGAAATGACATGGACCGAGAAGACCCGGCCCTGAGTTGGTCGGGGGCTGCTGGCCCCAGTGGCAATAGGGGTTGTTGCGGTGTAAATGACCGGACAAGCCTGAGCGGCCGGGACCACTCCCAAAAAGAAGGGGGACCCAACCACAGCAGGAAAATCCCCAAACACAATTGGGGTGGCGAGGTACCCATACTTGGCATGGGTGGCGACGACCAAGGGACCATAAGTGACAGCGGCCATTGAGCTTCAGAAAGTCGAAGATCCGCCTTTACGTCTCGGCGGCGTATCCTCCCTTTGCTCCTCGCGCTCCTGTATGGAAGAAATAGTGGCATTAGGTCTTTTTGTAAGGGCATAAGAAGCTTTAGCAGTAAAGATGAAAGGCGGGAAAAAGTCCCACCGGGCGTGCCAGTCTGTTTACACGCGGAATTATATATTTTTGAAACATCCGATTTCGCTGGATGGATATGCGTATATTTGGCATATATATATGAATTCCGCGCCTTTTTTTTAAATTTATCAGACGATTTAGGATTCGGGTACAAGACTTATCCCCACCGACCGAAGTCGGTGTTAATTTACATCGGACGAGTCCGAATACCCTTGATTAAACTGCTAAAGATCTTTTGCTACCCTTGACGAAAAGAAAGGCCCTTTTAGTTTCCTTCGGAGCGGGATTTTTTGATTATGACCTTTTTGTTATTCTCTCATGTGGCCTCGCCTTTTCATGTTCGAAAGGGAATATGTCGCTTCGAATTTCATGTAACTTTTTATGATCCCGATGAATTATATTCCGCGACTTTCAATTTGTTTTTACGAACATAAGCGTGATTATATTTAAAGAGCTTTGGAGGATACCATTTGCAAGGTTTTGTATGTTTATTTTTTATTATTATAGCCCAAAAGAGATTTCTCCATGACAAGAATAATTGTTGGAGATCCTTTTCCCATTTGATTCCGTATATACATGCACAATTTTAAGAACTTTCGGGTCAATGGTGTAATTTTACGCCAAGAGGGACCTTTGTATAATTTTGACAAGGGCCATGACAACCATAGTTTTCATGCTCACTTAATTATTTTATTGTCATAGTATAACATCATGAAGCCCCCTTTATATATGAAGGGGTATTTATGCCAAATGTACATGATTTATATATGAAGGGGTATTTATGTCAAATACAAAATCCATGGTATCATAGTAAGAAGGAAAGGGGCGCACCCTTCCTCTTGCTTTTCTCTTTTGACTTGGGCCTTAGAAAAGCTCTCCAAGTCTTTGTCTTACTCTCTTCTCTCTTTTTCTCTCCCGGTCTTCTCTTCTTGTTGTTGTCCTTTGCTCCTTGGAGTAGCCTCCTTTTTATAGTAGATTCCACAAGTGGCGGAGGGGGTGGTAAAAAATCTCTTGGAGTTCCTCCGGTGGAATACCAAAGGCCAAGGTAACTTCTCCTCTTCCCTTGCTTCAGTTTTTTTTTTTTTACACTCTTCTTCTCCCCCTTTTCTTTTGATTGGACGGAGAGGGGAGAACCCCCTCCGGTGGGTTGCAGCCGCGGGAACCCCCCCTCCGGTGGGTAGCAACAGGGAAAACCCCCCCCCCTCCGGTACAAGACCGGAGGGGGTTCCCTCCGGGTCCGCAGTCGCGGGAAAACAACCCCCCCTCCGGTACAAGACCGGAGGGGGTTCCCTCCGGGTCCGGCCGCAGCGGAGCCCCCCTCCGGGTCCGGCCGCAGCGGAGCCCCCCTCCGGTACAAGACCGGAGGGGGTTCCCTCCGGGTCCGGCCGCAGCGGGGCCCCCCTCCGGGGCTGGCAGGCGCGGGCACACACCCCCCCCCTCCGGTACAAGACCGGAGGGGGTTCCCTCCGGGTCCGGCCGCAGCGGGGCCCCCTCCGGGGCTGGCAGGTGCGGGAACACCCCCCCCCCTCCGGTACAAGACCGGAGGGGGTTCCCTCCGGGTCCGGCCGCAGCGGAGCCCCCCCTCCGGGGCTGGCAGGCGCGGGAATACCCCCCCCTCCGGTACAAGACCGGAGGGGGTCTTCCTCCGGTTCCGGCAGCCGCGGCCCCCTCTCTTTCCAGCCTTCTTCCGCGTGCGGTCAAAAGAGAGAAAGGGGTGGAGGGGGTTTGGTCCCCACCATGGCTATAAAAGGATCCCCGGGGATTAAAAAAAATTTACTTTTCACCTCAGTACGGCCGAGTGGTGGACTGTACTTTCTTCTTGGTCCCGGTGCATCCAGGTTGACCATCCGGACATCCGGAAAAATAATTGTCTTTTTGCGGAATGATTCCCACACAAATTTATAGGCCGGAAAATATTTTTATCAAGACCTTTCAACGCACGTATATGCGCGTAAACAATAGAAATCCCCAATATATATATCTTGCCGGGTTGTCGGAGGGATTGACGGCGAAGGGGACTCTTGTCATTTTAAGGCCGTTTAACGACAACCCGCTGTATTTTCCTTATTTCAAGAACTCTTTTCAAAAGAACTTAAATAATATTTTTGGGTTTCAACAGTACCATAATGCATTCCTGGTCTAGAAGGGCCTCAAATATTTTTTCAGTGTCTTCTTTAGGAAAGGAACATGCATGAGAAGGCCTCCAGCCCGGGTACCACATGGTGGGCTTGGTCCCACTAGGACCTGCTTCTTCTTCCCCCGGATCAGGAAATGTAAAAGCTGCCATTTGATAAATTTCCCGGGTTGGCCGATGGTTAATAACATTAGCCGACCGAACCATTCGTTCCCAGGTGTGGGGTTGAGGAGGGTCGACCCGAGTCCCTTTCATTGTGATGAGTTGATTTTGTATCATCTTCTCCAGCTCATCTTTAAAAACATAACAATTTTCAATGGTATGACCCAATAAACGATGGTACAAACAGTAATTGGGATCTTTTGTTTTACCAACTTCCTCAGGCTTTTTTGGTTCTGGCAAAACTATCAATTTGTTCTTCATACAGAGGCTGAAGAGTTTGCCGGTGTGCTCCTTCTTAAAAGAGTAAGGAGTCTTCATGCGCTCGGCCAACTTTGTGGTCGGTGCCCTTTTTTCAGACCTCTTGCTGGAGTCGCTCGGCAGTGCTTGATCGTCTTCAGCAGTCGGGGAGAAATCCACTGCATTTGCTTCTTTTCCCGCAGCGGGTCGCTCTTTAGATGTTTTATGCTTTGAAGGAATGAAGGTGGGATTCTCAGCGAAGAACATTTCGATCTCCGCGACCGCCGAATTTAGTTGGTCAAACCCTTTGACATTTGCCCCCAGAAGTCGCTCACTGACCTCGGGGGAAAGTCCTCTTCGGCATATAGTGATGGCATCTTCCTGCGCCGGGGGATTGTCGCATCTCATGCTAAGGTCCCTCCAACGTTTAATGAAGTCGAGAGCCATTTCTCCCCTCTTTTGCTTGAGCGAGCAGAGCTCAGCGAGGGACACTTTCCTTTCAACTAATTGGAACCGATCAATGAACTTCTTTTGTAAATCAGCCCAGTCAGCGACGGAGTTGGGCTTCAATCTGGAGTACCATTGAAAGGCACTCCCAGTGAGGGAAGTTGCAAAGTAGCGGAGGAGATAAGACTCCTCGATGGCGAGGTCACCCATGGCCGTGACATAATAGGCGAGGTGCTCGTGCGGCGATCCCTGCCCATTAAACTTTTGCAATTTCGGCGCCTTCGGGCAATCCGGAGGGAGTTTCTTGAATTGGTGGTGCAAAGGATAGGGTACACTGTACAGGTCGACAGTGGCAGTACCCTCGCCACGTTGGGCGAACTTATCCTCGATCATCTTTTCTATCATCCGACGCTGGGCGATGGTCTCCTCTACCCCCATGACCTGAGAGGATTGAGCATGGGGGATCCCTCTGAGTGGCTCATCCCCTATGTCGCCGCGTGCGTCGGGAGGGTGAGCTCCCTGTCGATTGGCAATAGCGGGATTGTATGCTTGTTGTTCCCGTCGGGGCTCCTGATTCGGCATCGGTGTTTGAGGCCTTTGAGCATTTATATTCATCTGCCTTTTCATTTCCAGCATGAGATTGGTCATCTCTATGTGCCAACGTTGCATTGTTTCGAACTTGGCATCGTCAGACATTGCTTGGAAGGCGGCCTTTGTTGGTGGCTCAAATGCTGGGTTGAGGTTCACACCATTGCCGGGGAGGACCGTCCCTTCATGGATGCTCACTACCTCGTCATGGTCTACTCCCTCTAGGGGTACATTCTCTCCTTGATTTTGCCATTGGTTTTGAACGGGCACCTGGTGTTGGCCTTGGGGAGAAGTTCCCGCTTGACCGCTAGACTGGCCTTGGAAGCTTCTTCTGGCGGCATTCCTAGTGTTAAGGTACACCGCGTCCAGGGCCAAATTGGGATCATTTGGGCCACCATGTTCATTTACGTTGGCAGGGATACCAGTTGATTCCGTAGGTTCCCTGCCTGAGGCATAGCAAGTGTAAATCTTCATGTTGGCACCTGCTCCTGACATTTGTACCACCCTACGCTTTTTAGGTGGTTGGACTGTAGGGCGGGGTGGTGCCCCCAACCTGTCGAAGACAGAAGGTCGTGGTGGCGCATCTCCCGCCAGTCTATCAAAGACTGAGACTCGTGTCGGCTGTGCCTGAGCGCGGGAGGTCTTCTGAACTCGGATGTAATCCGAGCCTTGGGGAGCAACATTGGGTTTGCGATAACCCCCTTTCCTTTTTTGGCCCCGCGAACGCGAGGTTTTGACATCTAACGATGTTGTTGTTGGTTGAGCTTGCATTCGCCCAGGCCTGGCGGCCCTAGCTTGTTTAATTGCACGGGCCTCCTGCTTGGTGACCCAAACTTGCTTCATTTTCTGGAGGTGTCGCTCAATTGCTTTACCCCCACTTGAAGGCTTCTTTTTGAAGTCTGTGGCATCCTCGCGTACCTTATGAAGAAGCGAGAAGCGGTTGGAAGTTGATACAGTCGGGACGTGATCGACCCGTGGTGTGATTGGCCCTCCGCCATCCAGACGAACGCGGAGGTCGCCGATCAGTATGGTTTTACCAGACCTTGAAGTAGCTGCAGTCGGCTTCCTGTTTAGGCGGCGACGACGTTGCCCCCATTTGGTGGGAACAGTGTCGGCCGAAATGACATGGACCGAGAAGACCCGGCCCTGAGTTGGTCGGGGGCTGCTGGCCCCAGTGGCAATAGGGGTTGTTGCGGTGCAAATGACCGGACAAGCCTGAGCGGCCGGGACCACTCCCAAAAAGAAGGGGGACCCAACCACAGCAGGAAAACCCCCAAACACAATTGGGGTGGCGAGGTACCCATACTTGGCATGGGTGGCGACGACCAAGGGACCATAAGTGACAGCGGCCATTGAGCTTCAGAAGGTCGAAGATCCGCCTTTACGTCTCGGCGGCGTATCCTCCCTTTGCTCCTCGCGCTCCTGTATGGAAGAAATAGTGGCATTAGGTCTTTTTGTAAGGGCATAAGAAGCTTTAGCAGTAAAGATGAAAGGCGGGAAAAAGTCCCACCGGGCGTGCCAGTCTGTTTACACGCGGAATTATATATTTTTGAAACATCCGATTTCGCTGGATGGATATGCGTATATTTGGCATATATATATGAATTCCGCGCCTTTGTTAAATTTATCAGACGATTTAGGATTCGGGTACAAGACTTATCCCCACCGACCGAAGTCGGTGTTAATTTACATCGGACGAGTCCGAATACCCTTGATTAAACTGCTAAAGATCTTTTGCTACCCTTGACGAAAAGAAAGGCCCTTTTAGTTTCCTTCGGAGCGGAATTTTTTTGATTATGACCTTTTTGTTATTCTCTCATGTGGCCTCGCCTTTTCATGTTCGAAAGGGAATATGTCGCTTCGAATTTCATGTAACTTTTTATGATCCCGATGAATTATATTCCGCGACTTTCAATTTGTTTTTACGAACATAAGCGTGATTATATTTAAAGAACTTGGAGGATACCATTTGCAAGGCTTTGTATGTTTGTTTTTTATTATTATTACAGCCCAAAAGAGATTTCTCCATGACAAGAATAATTGTTGGAGATCCTTTTCCCATTTGATTCCGTATATACACGCACAATTTTAAGAACTTTCGGGTCAATGGTGTAATTTTACGCCAAGAGGGACCTTTGTATAATTTTGACAAGGGCCATGACAACCATAGTTTTCATGCTCACTTAATTATTTCATTGTCATAGTATAACATCATGAAGCCCCCTTTATATATGATGGGGTATTTATGTCAAATGTACATGATTTATATATGAAGGGGTATTTATGTCAAATACACAAAATCCATGGTATCATAGTAAGAAGGAAAGGGGCGCACCCTTCCTCTTGCTTTTCTCTTTTGACTTGGGCCTTAGAAAAGCTCTCCAAGTCTTTGTCTTCCTCTCTTCTCTCTTTTTCTCTCCCGGTCTTCTTCTCTTGTTGTCCTTTGCTTGGAGTAGCCTCCCTTTTATAGTAGATTCCACAAGTGGCGGAGGGGGTGGTAAAAAATCTCTTGGAGTTCCTCCGGTGGAATACCAAAGGCCAAGGTAACTTCTCCTCTTCCCTTGCTTCAGTTTTTTTTTTTTACACTCTTCTTCTCCCCCTTTTCTTTTGATTGGACGGAGAGGGGAGAACCCCCTCCGGTGGGTTGCAGCCGCGGGAACCCCCCCTCCGGTGGGTAGCAACAGGGAAAAACCCCCCCCTCCGGTTCTTCAGCAAGAGGGGAGACCGCCCCCTCCGGTACCTAGACCGGAGGGGGTTCCCTCCGGGTCCGCAGCCGCGGGAAAACACCCCCCCCCCCTCCGGTACAAGACCGGAGGGGGTTCCCTCCGGGTCCGCAGCCGCGGGAAAACACCCCCCCCCCTCCGGTACAAGACCGGAGGGGGTTCCCTCCGGGTCCGGCCGCAGCGGAGCCCCCCTCCGGGGCTGGCAGGCGCGGGAACACACCCCCCCCCCTCCGGTACAAGACCGGAGGGGGTTCCCTCCGGGTCCGGCCGCAGCGGGGCCCCCCTCCGGGGCTGGCAGGCGCGGGAACACCACCCCCCCCCTCCGGTACAAGACCGGAGGGGGTTCCCTCCGGGTCCGGCCGCAGCGGAGCCCCCCTCCGGGGCTGGCAGGCGCGGGAACACCCCCCCCCCTCCGGTACAAGACCGGAGGGGGTTCCCTCCGGGTCCGGCAGCAGCGGAGCCCCCCTCCGGGGCTGGCAGGCGCGGGAACACCCCCCCCCCCTCCGGTACAAGACCGGAGGGGGTCTTCCTCCGGTTCCGGCAGCCGCGGCCCCCTCTCTTTCCAGCCTTCTTCCGCGTGCGGTCAAAAGAGAGAAAGGGGTGGAGGGGGTTTGGTCCCCACCATGGCTATAAAAGGATCCCCGGGGATTAAAAAAAAATTACTTTTCACCTCAGTACGGCCGAGTGGTGGACTGTACTTTCTTCTTGGTCCCGGTGCATCCAGGTTGACCATCCGGACATCCGGAAAAATAATTATCCTTTTGCGGAATGATTCCCACACAAATTTATAGGCCGGAAAATATTTTTATCAAGACCTTTCAACGCACGTATATGCGCGTAAACAATAGAAATCCCCAATATATATATCTTGCCGGGTTGTCGGAGGGATTTACGGCGAAGGGGACTCTTGTCATTTTAAGGCCGTTTAACGACAACCCGCTGTATTTTCCTTATTTCAAGAACTCTTTTCAAAAGAACTTAAATAATATTTTTGGGTTTCAACAGCTGCCTTGGTGCTTCATAGTACGTGCGGCAGTGCTTGCTTAGCCTGTCTGTACTTCAGCACTCGTGTTTCAGAGTCTCTGTGTCTAGTGAGCCTCCACTAGTCGTAGCATGTCGACTCACGCGTTCCAGTGTGTCGGCCCACCTGGGAGTGGTGGCAAGGCAGTTCCCGAGTTACGGTTCGTAAGCTAGTTTCCGTGGGCTCCCGTGCTTGCAGTAGCGTCCTGCTGAGGGAGAAAACTAGCTAGAGGCCTGGCTCAAGGCATTGAGCTTGTGTGTGCACACGTGGCCAGGGGCGTTTGGACAAACGCCGACGGACGTGACCCTGACTAGTCACTCGTTACTGGAGTTCCTGTTCTGGTTCTGTGAGTATCTCAGTCTCCGTCGTTCTCGGCATCCGTAGGGAGATACTTGTGGCGCAGTGTAAGACGTCAGTGGACGCATCTAGCTGTTCTTCTAGTGAGGAGGTGCTTCCGTCACGTGACACGTGACTCCCGTATTTCTCGTTCTTCGTGTCGTGACCTTTTCGGGTTAGTCTGTTCTTGACCTTACCCGAGGTCGACTCTGTGTAGCGTGCACAGCAATCTAGTAGTGTATGCTTTAGTGTTCCGTATCTGTCTAGATCTCTTCTAGGTCTTTTTGCCTGGTTTCGTGGGCTTTAGTCTTTGGGCTAATGATTGACTGACGGATCGGTAACTCCTGACTTTGTGAGATCAGGGTTCGCCCTTCTGTCGCTGTTTGGAGTAGCTTAGGGAGCCGTGCTTTGCTCGGTAGCCGTGTTCTCGTTCTTTACGGCTTTGCTTTTCCCTTTTCTTTTAGTCGTTCTACTCCTGCTCTTCCAGCTTTCTTTTACAGCTTTCTAGTTGTAGTTTAGCTTTTCCTGCTTTACTACTACTGTTGTTTTAGTTGTTGTTCCGTGTTACTGCGTTGTTTTCAGTGGGGATCCGCGTGACCCCTACTGAGCCAGTGACACGAGGCTCACCCCTGCTTTTCAGGTGTGGCTCTCTTCTTCCTTCGCGGTTCCTGGTGTGGTATGCTCGTAGTTGCCAGCGGTACCTGCGTCGGGCTTCCCCCGACCTCAGTGTACGTTTTTCTTTTTGTTAGACTGTACTTGTCTTTCCTATGGACTGGACTCTGGTATAATTGTTAATCTAAACTGTTAATTAAAAAGTAATTTTATTTCTGCTACTTTAGCAAACCTGATTAAATGAAATTTAATTGCTTACTGTTATATCTGCGACTTCAATGTACTACACAACAATCCTTTTATCCTTTCGGAGCTTTACAGCTCTTGGGAGACTTCACGGGTTCCAAGTGGTATCGGGTCTATTCGGTAATCCTATCGGGTATATCCGGTATCCGAATTCCGGGTCGTCACATAGGTACCTCCGGGTTTGCAAACTGGGAGGTGCCACCTCCGGGTCTGCTCCTCCCTCTTTTCTTGTCCTTTCTTTTTTTTTTGTATGTTCAGACCACAAGGAGAGGGAAACCCGGAGGTGGGCACCTCCGGGTTTGGCTAAAGAGAGGAAGGCAAGGGGGCGACCCTAGTCCTCAGCCCAGTCAACTTAAAAAATTATAAAAGCCTCCCATGTTGTCCTTTTCCACCTTTTCTTGAAGCTTTCTGCTCCTCTCAGCAGAACAGTACACCGGCGGTCCTTTTTTCTTTTGGCTTTTGTTGACTTCTCGGACTTGTATTGTTGTCCTTGTCACTGGAGCACAGGAGTAGCTTTGTGGTGCCTTAGAAACGCTTCCCGACCGTCGAGGAGTGCTATTTAATTGACTTCTTGCTGCGTAGGTGTGTGATTTTAACACGCCCGCCATGTGTTCAATGAAATGCCCGTGTGTTAAAACACACTAGTCCTTGCATGAAACTTCACCCAATAAATGTCGAGGGCGTTTAAACTTTAACGCATCATGACGGCTATGATTTAAATCACTTATCGCCATCATTTAGGGGATTTACTTCAGTGTTCGATGAAATTCCTGTGTGTAAAAAAAACACACTGCTCCTTGTATTGATCTTCACCCAATAAAGTGCCGAGGCATTTAAACTCCAACCCACTATAACAGTTGCGATTTGAATCGCTTGACGCCGGATTTTTGGGGAGTTAATTTCAAGTGTTTGATGAAATTCCTATGTGTACAAACATGCAGTCCTCTTATATAACATATTGCCCGACGTAATGCCAAGGGCATTTGGGCTTGACCCATGTGTGATGGTCTAAGTTTTAAACCTCTTCAAACCATCATGCAAATTTAATTTATTTACTTCATCTTGGTTCTGAAATTAATCAGAAATTTCTTTACTGAACATTATGGGGTCCAACAGTGCCCCCAGTCTATTAAAGACTGAGACCTAGGGTTCTCCCGCCAATTTGTTGTCTTCTACCTGGATTGATTCCCAGTGTCGGATAGCATGCTGGAATTTTTGTAAACCCCTTTACGCTTTTGCCCCTGAGGGCATGGAACTTGTTCTTTTCAGACCATCGGAACCTTCACTTGTTGCAAATCTGACACCTGGATGGGCTAGCCTGCCCTGGCTCTCTTGAGAACACGAGCAAAGATGTCGCTCCCCCACTGGGTTGCTCCTTTGCCTGAGCTTGGAAGCTTTGGGTCGGCGCATCTGCCTACGGTTTGATATCGGAGCACAGACATTCTACAATGCCGCCTTATCTTCCCAAACATGTCGGAGGAGAGCAAAGCGGTTAGAGGTTGTTATGGTGGGGACATATTCAACCCGAGACGTGATCAACTCTCCTTCATCGAGCTGAACACGGAGTTTGCCGACAAGGATTGTCTTGCCGGAGTTGGATGTTGCCATTGCTGGCTTCCTGCCCTTGCGGCTGCGATGTTGTCTCCGTTAAGTAGAGGCTGAGCCGAAAGTGATATAGTTGACCGAGAGGGCTCGGTTGGCAATTGTTGGTAAGGGCTTGATGCCCCTTGTTGATGCTAGCGCGGCCGATTCCTCCATAGCTGCAAGAATAATGCCCAAGAAGTAAGGCGAGCCGATTACAATCGGGAAGTCCCCAAACACCAGTGGGGTTGCCAGGTATCCAAACATGGCGTGATTGGCGACGACTTGGGGTCCATAGGTAACCGCTATCATCCTCTAGTTGTTGTTGCATCGTGCAATGGAGTAATCTCCCTCGCTCTTCCCTCCCGTGAAAGGAAAGAGGCATCACAACCTTAGTAAAGGTGTGGAAACTCTCTGGCAGAGAGATAAAAGCCAGGAATTGTCCTACCGGACATGCCAGTCTGTTTTTACATGTGGAATTAGGAGAATATGAAGAAAAATGATGCGTAATAATATACATGGTGTGTAAAATGCATATTAGAAAATTGAAGACAAATTCCGCAGATTTGTTTATCAGACAATTAAGGTTCGGGTGCTAGACAATTCCCCACCAACCATAGTTGGTGTTTATTTACATTGGCTTAAAATCAGAACACATTTGATTAACTGCCAGAGAGAACCAACAACCTCTACAATATCGGTTATCATATTGAGAGCACATTTGCAATTGCAATACTCAACATCCCTAAGAGAAGGGTCGGGTCTACGTATGTCTTGGAGAAGGAGGCATTGGTTAGCATAGGGTTTTTGGACCCTTGATGGAGCAAAGATGCACTCTCAAATGACTCAAGTCCTTGAAGGGACCTTTACACAATTTCAAGAAATGCAGGGTATTTTTGTAATCCCTGAACATTTATAAAAATGATATTTTTACAGTTATAGGACTTTACAAGACTTGACTGTAAAATACATGACTTTTCGACAAATTGTAGATTTTGCATAGCGTTTCAACAAAAATGCAGGACATATCAATAATTTCTAAGGATTACAGGGTATTTCTACAATTATAGAATATTGTGAGGATTTTCTCATAAATTGGGGGAGTGTTTCTTGTAGTTTATGATTAATTCAAAAAATTATCGTAATCTCTCCCCACAAAAATTACAAGAAATTATATAAACATCCACCCGAGGGTATATATGCAAAAGTAGGGGCATATGTACAACATACCCTCGCTCCGAGTCTTCCAAAAAAAAAAAACAAGCACATGTGAAGAACTCCGATTCTCCAAGACTTCCCGCAGTCCAGATCAAGTCCAAGTGTTTGTGTGCCAAATGGAGCCCACATGGCCTATTTATAGAGTTTAGAGGACGGTTACCTCTTTTAGGACCTACCCGAACTGGATAGGCTCCCTTGAGAGGTCAACTGGGACCAGATAGGTTCCCACAGGGGGGCCCTTGGGTCTGAATAGGCCGTGGAGGGCCAACCGGGACCGGATAGGTCCTCTTGGCCCTCCGCGGGCCTATCCGGACCGGATAGGTCCCGCGAGGGACCTATCTAGTCTTCCTAAACCAGATGAGGGAGGGGGGGTCCGCCCCCTGTATAAGCCCCATTTTTTATGGCTTTCCCTTGGGTTTTTTGTGCTTTGGCCACATAGAGAGGAGAAAACGGCTCCTCCTTGGTGTTTTGTGCCTTGGTTTAGTCCATTTCTTGTGTCGCTTGTTGCATGAGGAAGCTCTAGTCTTCTAGGATATCTTCCCGGCCGAACTCGGACATCTTGTAAGTTGCAAATAATTATTTTCTTGCATGATTCGCTTGCTGCGAGGACATTTTTATCGCTCCAAATGCCCAACGGAGGTTCCCGAGATTTGTGTTAGACCCGGTGTCGTGACAGTACGGACTTTGCGTCATTTTGCGACCGTCATCGGATTAATTTGATTTTTATTTTCCTCGATTAATTTGAGAAAATAAACATATTCAACATACATCTTATCCACTTTTTTTCGCAACAATCAAAACTTGAATATTATCATTTCAAGTTCTAAGATGACAGAAACAAGAAGACTATATGTCAAAGTTGGATACACAACATGGGTAACTGTGAGGTCTTTGTATTAATTCCCACCTGTGGACACCACACAGGTGGGTATCAACTTCAGGGTTCATGTAAGTTTTAACCACAGACTTTGCCAGGCCAGGGAGACAGAGAGAGAGGTTAGACTTGTCTTCTCTCAGCTATTGGTGATTTGCAGTTTTGATCCTGGGATGTGGGTTTACTCTTGGATATATTCCCCATCCAAAATCCCTGGTTTTGGCATCCTTCAAGTGAGCCCATAAACCACTTTCCAATCTCCTCCTTACAAAAGGTTTTCCAACAACCCCATAGACCATCTCCTCCACAAACAACAACTCCATCTTTGCCGACACAAGGGCATCTATCGCCCAGCATCCTCGACTGCTATCTCACAGGCCAGTGCCGCAGAGCTGATCATCATGACGAGGACGATGAGGTGGGGCTGCCCCCTCGCAGTCCGGAGAGCAAGCATTGGTGCTGAGGATTGGACAATGGAAGGGTGAGAGATGATGGTGAAGAGGCTGGGAAGGCGGTGAGGTGGTGCTGGCCTGGGTGAGGGGGAGGGCCCTGGAGGGCTTCCAGTCGCAGACGATGCAGGCAGCCTGTGCCGATCCAACAGGTCTGGGTCAGGCAGGGCAATGGGGGCTCCATCTCCATGGGCTCACCACTGCAGATGTGCGGATCCAACAACCAGGTCTCCATCCCCATGGGCTTGCCATTGCAGATGTGCTGATCCAGCCAATCTGGCTGACCCATCTTCTTCTCTTACCTATTTATCTATGTTCTCATACTTTCAAGTGATCTACAGTCTTCATATCTGTTAAGTTGGGTATAGCATTCATCAAAAACTGTGTCTGTTCTAGGCGAACTTGAAATCCTAGTTGCTTGTGCTTTGAAACCATGTTCTAGACCCATATATAAAGATGTGGGCTGCTATTTCAAAAGTTCCGTTCATGTGCATGCAATACACTTAAAGATTCACACAAAAGATTTATTGGGAGCATCAGGCATCTTCAAGTCATAATCTGAATGAAAGTCTGTTGTCCATACGGTTCGTTTGGTGACATAGAAGAATGTGGTTTATAGCAGGTAAGGGGAGTTGATGGACTCATTAATAGCTTAAAGTCACAAATATTCTTCCTCCGAGATTTCTTTCCCAAATGGGGAGCAAAATATTTCATTTATTTATATTTTTTTTGAAAGTGGGTGGTACCATTGAATATATTGATGACAAAAAAATAGGGAATTACAAGTGTAAGTTGTTTGCTTACAACACATCCTTATACAAAAGGCCACATCAAGAAGATGTGTCACATACTATGCCCCCAACAAACCCATAAAAAAACTATGTGTACCTACATTACAGAGAATTTTAGCACCTTCTCTAACTCTTTCCACGACAAACTTCCCTATCCTCTCAAGGACCATGGCCATCTTTCTGAAAATTCTACTATTTCTTTCCCCTCGATGGCCCACAGTGTGGTATGAAAGATTGGCCACCAGACCCCTATGCCACCCTTAAGAGGTCATTCCCTCTGCCACTCTCTCAACAGTTGGTAGACCGTCTCTGTGGATTGAAAGGTTCGCTGAACTTTGTTCAAGATATAGAGCCAAACCTCTTGAACAAACTGACAGTCAGCGAACAAGCAATCAATATTTTCCTCCTCCTCCCCACACAGGCAACAAAGGGTTTTGGTACCCTCCAAAAAGGTACCAAGTCTGTCACAGGTTGGCAGCCTTCTATAGGAAATCCTCCACATCATCACCTTAACTTTAAGAGGGCTCTTAGGTTCTCAGATTTGCCTGGCAAGAGGATGACACACACCACCATATGCAATGACTTGATAAGTCGACCAAACAGAGGAGCAACCACTTTTGCCCCATCTCGAGCTCCACTCATCTGCTTTGCTTGCGTCGATCATGTGGTCTTGAAGCAAAGAGAGAAAGTCCTCGAGCAGTTCAATTTTGTCATCCCGCAGGTGTCTTGTAAACTTGAGGTCTAACTACCCCCACTTGGCAGACTCTCGAAAATCTGAGCCACCACTGACAGGGGCTCCAAAGAGATTGCGTACAGCTAAGGAACCTTTCTTTGAGCAGATTGTCCTTGCACCATCTGGCTTCCCATAATAGGCATTTCTGACCATTACCCAGCTTCACTGTAGTTCTAGCCCTAATGATGTCTATGCTTTTCCAAATACCCCTCCAGATATGAGAAGTGCGATGCTGAGGGGGGCTAGAAAAATCTCACACCCTTGCTCTACTGTAATATCTCTTACGTATGTTGTGGCCCAAAAGCCCTATTCCTCATTGCCAAGACTCCAAAGCCACTTGCTCAACAATGCCATATTGAAGTCCTTGATGCTCTTGATATCCAATCCATCAACCTCCTTGCATTTGCAAATTCTGTCCGAAGCAATGTTGTACAAACCTCTACCTCGCTCTCCACTACCACATTAGAAGAATTTTGTCTAGATAGACTCAAGCTTCCTAGCCACTGATAAGAGAGATTCAAAAAGTTGACAGAAAGTAAATAGTGAGGCTGTCCAAGACAGATTTGCAAAGCACCAGCCGACCCCATAAGAAAGTAGCTTCTCTTTCCATCCTGCTAGTCTGGAGTGAAACCTCTGCACCATACCCTACTAGTCCCAGCACCTTAACGTATAGGGAGTCAAAGGAAGTCCCAAGTAGGTAATAGGGAGCTCATCCACTTGACAACCCAGAATAACACCACCTCTTTCGATGGTTCCCTACTCCATGTTAACACCTAGGACCTGACTCTTGAAAATTTCACCTTAAGGTCATTGACCTCTTGCAGAAGCTCCAACATGAGTCTCATGGTATGTAATTGCTCCTCACCCTCTGCCACGAAGAGGATCGTGTCATTAGCATACTAAGATGGGAGATGTATTGCCCCCGAGGGGCAACTTGAAATCCCCTAATCAAACCATGGGTTTCTACTCTCGTCCACATTCTGCTCAAAATGTATGCCACCAGAACAAAAAGAAATGGAGACATTGGGTCGCCTTTTCTTACCCCATTCCCACTATGAAAGTAAGGTAATGGTTTCCCGTTAAGGAAGACAGGAAATGTGATGACTGGAGGCATGCCCTTATCCAAATCACCCACTTATCATCAAAACCCATCTTGGTAAGAACATGAAGCAGACAATGCTAGCTAACCGGTCATAGGCTTTCTTGAAATCCAACTTGAACACCAACCCTTTCTTTCTTTGATCCTACAAGGCAAAAAAATATTTATGTGCAACCAAAAAATTCTCCTAGATGATGCAGCATCTAATAAAGGCTCATTGGTAACTGCTAACCATTTTACTCATGACATTCTCAAGTCTTATAGCCCAAAGCTTAGTGATTATCCCGTACGTCTCATGTAGCAAGCTAATGGGTCGATAGTCCCTCAACCTATGAGATCCCTACTTCTTCGGGATAAGAACAAACAGAGTTTTGTTGATGTCTCTCAAGTGTGTCCTGCCTTCCTAGAACTCCCAAATTATTTGAAGAATGTCACCCTTGATGATTTCCAACAATGATGGTAGAACACGTGTGGGAAGCCGCTCAGGCCAAGAGTCTTATCCCCTCCCTGTGAGAAGACTGCCTTACCTCTTCCTTGTCAAAGGGGCGAGAGAGATTCCTGTTGTTTGTTGCTGTGAGGCGAGGAAGGAGGTCCTCATCAATGAACGGTCTACTTGGTTCTTCCTCAGAAAAGCATAAAGTAGAATTGAATGACATGCCTCTCCATGCTTTCAGAGTCAGTAATGAGCTGACTTCCATCCTTGATGCACTTAATACAGTTAAGTTTCCTCCTCCCTGATGCCACCCTGTAAAAGTAAGAAGTGTTCTTGTCACCCTCTTTTAATCCACCTCTCCATTGACCTCTGCTTCCTGTATATTTCCTCTTTCATAAGAATGTCTTCAAAGTCAGTCTTAAACTTATCCCGGAGAATTCTATCTAACTCGTCCAGCAAGTCTGCCTCTTCCAATGCCTCCAAACCCTCTAGTTGTTCTAGGATCCTATGCTTCGCTGCCTTTCCCGGGAGAGTTTTGATGGCCCCTCACATGGTCAGCTCCTTAACTAGTTTTTCAATTTGCCAACCAGTCTAGCCATAGCAGACTCCTCTTGCCTCTGGATAACCCACACTCTATTAATAATATCCATAAAGTTTTCTTCTTTGAGCCAGTATCTTTTCATCTGAACTACGGTTCCTATTACGCTTGTTGGTAGTCCTGAGCAGAGGGGCTCGTGGCCTGATACAGGTCTGGTCAGGCCAAGTGCCTCTAGATGTGAGATGTGGTTCTCCCAATCAATTGAGACAAGGAATGCATCAAGCCTCAAGAAAGTAGGGTCTACTCTCATATTAGACCAAATGAATTAAGTGTTGGAAGTGTAGACATCAATCAATGTTGCCTCAGAAATGAATTCCTTGAAATCCTCCATTTCACAAGAGGGTAAGAGCCACCTGACCTCTCATGCGGAGAGACCACGATGTTGAAGTCCCCCTCTATACACTATGGGCAGCTGGAGCTGCTGTGAAAGAGAAGCAGCTCCTCCCAGAGTGCTTTCTTGTCCTCCTTGTTCTGTGGTTTATAGACTCCAGTAAAGTCCCATAAGAATCCACACTTAATGCTGCGGAATGAGAAGCACACGGCCCCTTTGCCAATGTGCCTAACTTCCTCCACCTCCTCTACCTTAACTCATTCCACAACACCATAGCATCCCCATCTCTCCCCTCAATTGGGGATGCGAGTCAAGGATGCTACCCCTCTAGTCAATCTCGCATCCCTTATCTTCCTCATGATGACCTCCCCGTCTCCCTCACATCCGACTTTTATAAGCACAAAACATTTATCTTGCACCTTCTAACAAGATCTTTTACCACTTTCCTCTTCTTCCTCCCACAGATCCCCTTACATTCTATGACACAATCCTCATTGGGAAGAGGACTTGTTTCATCCTCCACCTCCCTCCAAACGCCCTCCTTCCCCATTTCACTCTTGCACTTTTTATCACTCTTCATCTCAGATTCCCCCCCCCTTAACCTCCCCAGCCATGGAGATGAGCCACCTATCCTGGACCTTCCTAAACAATCCTTTGATGTCCTTTCCAAGTCTGAAGGACACCACACCTTCTCCGCCAGCTCTTTGACCTATGTTTCTATCAACCTCTCTACTATCCTGACAAGCTCCTTGACCTCCTCCCTCCACAGCCCCTCAACCTCCTCATAGCCACCTCCATCTTGTTGACACATCCCAGAAGCAGCCCCCCTCACTTTGATCGAGACTCCCTGGGATGTCCCCTACTGTCCCTCCATGTTGGTCTGCCTCGAGCAGGTGATTGAGGATGTCGTCCTCTTATAATTCCTCATGGGTTTGAAGAGGCATGTTGACGAGAACAGCGAGGTCTCCAGTAGAAGCGAGTTGAGTCCAAACTCCCCCCTCCGCATCTCCTGTTTGTGGGTCCTCCATTTGTGGCCAAGATGCCTCATTGAGGCTTGCCAAACCAGTCTCTTCCGAGGGCCTAGAGGCCACCTGCTGGTCAGCCTCGATCCCAGTGGCATAAAGAAGACCACCGAAGGATGGCCACCGATTTTCCTTGCTGGCACAGGGAAAGGAGGCCGCCTCTTTCCTATCACTAGAAAACCACCCAAGCAGCCTCCGTCGTCCGGAGGGGTGGTCACCCTAGCCACCATGTTCATCTTCGCAGTAGTGTTGCAGGGGAGCGGGAAAGGCCCCATTTCTCTCCGATTGGCCCCCTCATGGTGGGAGATGGCTGCTCGATCCGCTGGCGTTGCAAAAGCAAGAGAGAGTGTCGCACTGGCTCTGGCTCTGCAGACGCTATTTCGATCGGCATGGGGAGTTCAGACAGTGAAGATGAGCAGTAGCGGGTTTCCTCGGCCGTGACTCCCAGATTCGAGTAAGTTACGGCTTGTCTCGGGTGTGGGTGGGCTGTTGGGTACCTCTAGGTCAGATAGATCTAGGGTCCCCTTGACTGGGTTAGGACGGGTCTCCTTTGGGCTTTCGGGTTAAGCTGAACCTGCTTGGATTGCCTATGCTTTACCCAACCACCTAATCCACATGCGATTTGAATTTGAATTCAAATTCTCTATGATGTACCTGTCTTCTTCCTCCAACCCCGTTCGCCCCTGCACACCATGTCGCAGGTGAACCCTCACCAGGAAAAGCTATCCGCCAACTTCCACTATACGACCAGCTTGAGTCCCGCCAAGTTACCAGCCTATACGATCTTCATCTTTCCTGCCTCGACAAGCCCAAAGCGGACCACCATGAGAGAGGCTCTGACCACATCACAGAAAATGAGGGGAACCCCTACTAGGTGAACCAAGATCCAGAGCTCCCTGGGATTTGGGAAGGTCCCACAACTAACTGCCCAACTCGACCCCTTAAGCCCATTGACATCGCATTCTCTACCTCCTCTTCACTAGGACCAACAGCCAAGAATCTGGCACTGGTCAATTGGGTAACCTCCCAGACTATCTCCCCCCTGTCCAGCAAGGATTTAATCTTCGTTGTATCCACTTCCCCTCCATGGGTGATACCCACAGGCACAGCTAGAGCCAAGCCAGTTGGTTGAGCAGCAAGTCGGCCAGCATACGTCTCCCCTCCAAGCAACCCCCTGTCTCTTCCCCTTCGTGTCTACTTGTTAGGCCGCTCCCAAGTACATCGGCGAACGACTACTGGAAGGATCCCCTCGACCCGTTCTTCACCTATCCGCTTCTGCCTTCCCCCTCCAACCGACCTTCCTCCCTCGAGAATCTGTAGCTCCACTGCATGTGGCCCCCCTTCCGCACCAATAGGACCGGCCCCGGTGAGCGGATGCCAGGAAGGTTGCCGGGTCACCTGGCTTCCGGAATCTCCTTGGTAGGCTCCGGTGACTTTGATGGTCACCCCCCTCCCCCCAGGGGGACTATGTTCACCCCCAAAATCAAACTACAGAGCACCCCCCTACCAGGTTGTTTCTTCCTCTCAGATCCAGAAGATCTGGATGCCCAAGTCTTGAAGGCCGTTGAAGCCCAGCAGAGGTCGGTGCTCCTGCAACACCATTAGCATAAGTGACATGAAGCCCAACAGGATTAGCGCTAGCCGAGATTGACACTGATGTTCAGATCGGGCCCAAAGAGAGAGGTCAGCATCGAGATCGAGCACGGTTGTTGAGATTGAGCGTTGTTGTTGAGGCAGAGAGCCGCCGCCTGTGGGTCAAGGCGATGGAGCAAGAACCACTATGGAGATCGAGCGCTGATAGTGCCGGAGCACAGCGCTCTTCTCTCACTCCAAGCCACAGGGCAGCCACCAGCCCTGTCGAAAAAACCCTAGAATCGTCGAGCAGCTCCCAGAAGCCGTCCCTCCCTCACCAATGACAGGGGGAGACCACGAGCAAAGATTTCATTTATTTATGTTGTGGCAGAATATGCCAGATCAGTGTTTTTTAATCATGTAGATCTCTAATCGAACTTTTTATATTCTGATCTGAAGTGGTCACTTTGTTTGTTATGTGCATGCCAACAAAGATAAATGCAATAAACTTTTACAAGAAAACAAACATTTAAGAACATTTTTTTGGGAAAACAATTTACAAGAAAACAAATAAATGAAAAAAAATCAATAAAATGATTTTCGTAAGTACCAAATGACGAATCATGTTTTTTATTTCTCTGTGAATTCTATTCCATGAACTAGTTTTTTACATCTGAATATGTTTTACATGCAACCAAACGGACTCTTCGTTCACTAGAAAGATATTTACCCATTTAGTTAGAATAATAATCGTTGCCAATCAAAATAAAACCCCATCTTAGTCAGCCAAATCCATCCAAAAATAAATCTTGAATTTGGTTTAATCAGGCCTCCGGTTATCCATATCATTTTCTAATGATTCAGCATATCCAGTTATCCATATCATTTTCTAATGATTCAGCATATGTGTCATGCCTAAAATTCTAGAAGTTTGGAGAAGAGGAACCACACAATAGCTAGGAATAACCACGTCCTTCTGTACCTGATAGCCCTGTAGCCTACAGATCTATGGATTTCATGCCCATCCTCAGTAATATGGGGATCGGGAGATATAAAAAATGGATATTAATGAGTCAAAACATCGTCATCTACTATTAGCACTAGCACATACCTTGCACTGGAAGAAGTTAGACGGCCTTGCATGGATGCTGCTACGGCCCCTGGCTTGGGGTAACTCTTCCTTCACTTCTATGTGATGAAGAAGAATACAAAGAAGCATGGAGTCTGCCGTTGCATGTCTTCTCTTTCCCTTCAAAATCTCTTCATGTCTTTCACCTCTCCCTATGCTGGACTCTCCCCCTTGTTTCTCCATGCAACTTCCAACTCTCTTCCCTCTTGCACTCTTGGAGTCATCCCTTCCCATGCTAGATGCTCCACCATGGATTAATTGGTGGAGATATCCCATGTTGACAAGCCAAGGGAAGCCCCTTCTAAAACTTGGTAATATCTTCTCCCCTTTCTCTCCTCTCCTCTGGTTCTCTCCCCAAACGGCAGAGGCTCTGAAGAACCTAAGTTTGAAGAATTCACAAACATGGAAGGTAAAAAAAAGAAAATGAGTGAATTGTAACAACCAGTTGATATCTTAGACAACTTCTCTTACAGAACCTCCTTTTACTATCTGCAAATAGTTCTTGACCATAAAATCTGGGTCATGGAAGGCTAGGAGATTATAGCAGCTGATTTTTTAAATGAAAAGATAACACAAATATTTGATTTTCTAAAATGAAAAGCTCACAAAAATGAATAAAGGGTTTCCATATGCAGGTCTCTACTGTGATTGCGCAGTTAAGGCAGTCAACAAACTGGAATCTCCTGTCCTGAAAGTATCCAATTCCTTTCTCCAAAGACTAAACAGGCCAAGCACTATAGCTATTTATAATAAAATTTAAGAAAGGCATAACAAGAAATGAAAGACAGTGCAGCTTGGATAATTTTAAATGATCTTTTTATCATCTTAACTTTACTTTAGGATTACCAAATCATCCATCAAAAGAGGGAAGAACTCGATCCCTTAATTACTAATACCTCATAAAGAAACAAGAATTTCAAGAGAGGGTATGGGGAAGTAATATCTCTACAGAAGAAAAAAAGAAACTCTGAAGCTAACGACTGCTATCTGCTTCACAACAGCCCCAGCAGAGTCAACAACAAAAGAATAGAGAGTGAGAGAGTCAAAACAAGAAAGGTGAACAAAATAATGTCTCAAATCACATGTGTAAAGAAGGCGAAGGGTAGTTTGGTCATCCTTTTTTGTTTGTTGTTTCTGGTCTATTAGGTGTGCGCCCTGGGTAGTCATTAGCCAGGGGCATTTCTGTCATGATTTGTAAGGTGGGGATTGCCCTATGCTTAATATATATATATATATAGGTGGGTGGCAGCTGGAGAAGATATTATTCTCTCTGAAACCACCGCACCTCTGGTTTGGTTCTCTCGGTGCCTTCTTCTCTTCTTCTTCCCCTGTTCTCCTGCATCCTAGTTGTAACATCGTATCAGAGACAAAGAAGATCTGAAACAGGGGCAGAAACAACACCGCTGAGTTCCTTGGTGTTCCGCTCTAGGGTTTCTCCCCAGCACAAGCCGGCGGTGGTCATCTCCTGGAGGTATCTTCATCGGACAACCCTTTCTAGCCTAGGAAAGGTCTGCGGCCCTTTCTTCTCTCTGTCTGGCAGGGACCGCATCCTTCCCCTCCATCTTTTTCCTCTTTCTGTTGAGCTGCAGAACCCTGCCCTTGTGGAGACAGCCACTGTCTGTCTCCTAGGTTTTTTAGGTTCACAGTTTTCTGCATCAGGAAGAGGGGAAGATTCTCAGGGCCAAACAGCAATCCCCGTCGATCTCCAAGTCCACATCCACATATATGCTAAGGAGGTTTCTGTAGGAAAAAGGGTGTCAATGTCTGGCCCTGTGTCGGGTCATGAACACCATGCTCTACATATTACTCCAGTCAAGTTGAACAAACACAATTATGTTGAATGGTCAGCGGCAGCCAAGATGTACCTTGGAGCAAAGCAGAAGTCTGGTTATATCAATGGTAAAATTGAAAAACCAGATGAGGATAGTGCTGAGTTTGAAGATTGGGTTAAACAGAATAGTGTTGTGATGACTTGGTTAGTCAACTCCGTTGAAGATGCTCAGAGGAAACTGATTATGCGAAAGGAGACGGCTAGAGACATGTGGGTGTTCTTAGAAAAGATGTATGGAGAAAAAAAGAATGTTGTTAGGGTCTATCAATTGGAGACTGCTCTGTATGAAGCAAAGCAAGGCACACTTTCTGTTACAGATTATTTCACTACCCTACAAACACTGTGGGATGAACTCGATTACTGTGATGCTAATAAATGGGATACCCCGGCTGATCACAAAAGGCACTTGAAGTTCATTCGGAAAGGAGAGTTCTGAAGTTCCTTGGTGGTTTAAACCCAGGTGGGAACCACTCCGGGGACAGATTCTCAATGAAACTAGTGCTCTATCTCTAGATGAGGTATATCAAAGGGTGCTGGTTGAAGAGAATCAGAAGGAGGCTATGCTGGTGGACATTCAAACAGCAAGTGGGCATGTTCTTCATGACCATTCCACTCTGACCAGCAATGCTTCTAAGTCTAAGAAGGGTAGTGGTAATAGTCAAGATGACGATGGGAAAGCTGGCAGGAAGTGTAGTCACTGCGGCAGATCTAACCACTTTGTGGATGACTGCTAGGAGCTCTATCCTGATAAGAAGCCTCTCAAGTTTCGCGGTAAGAAGGTAGCAAACAGGCCAAGGGAAATGCAGCAACTTCCTTGGCTTCTTCTTAGGATGTTGAATCTTCCAATGCTCAAGTAACTAACACAAAGGGCCTCTCCTCAACTGATATTGCTACTCTACAAAAGATTCTTTCTCAGCTGGACACCTCCGCTCTTGCTTCCACTTCCCTGGGTAAGTTCAGTGTTGAGGGAGCTGCACTTAGTGCTACATCTCAACCAACAGATACATCGTGGATCAATGATTCTAGAGCTACTGATCATATGACCGGTAACTGTAGTCTCTTCTCTACCTATTCTCTTTCTTCTGGCCAAGAAAAGGTGATGGTAGTTGATGGTACACAAGCCACAATCACGAGCAAAGGAACCATCAGACTGGATGATCATCTTTCCTTGTCATCTACCTTACATGTTCCTTCCCTTCCGATAAATCTCCTATTTGTTAGCAACCTCACCAAATCCCTTAATTGTTCCATAACCTTCTTCCCAACCCATTGTGTGTTTCAGGATTTGAAGACCAAGCGAACGATTGGGAGTGGTGTTGAGGACAGGGGTCTTTACCAGCTGAACATCAAAGGGAGAACAGCTCTTCAGTCTAAGAAAACCATCAATAATTCCAGTCAAATTCAGTAGCTCAAGTTATGGCATTGTCGTCTAGGACATCTTTCTTTCAAGTCATTGAAACTTTTGTTTCCCACATTATTTAAGTCTATTAAATCAGAGTCATTTCAGTGTCCCGTCTGCCAATTGGCAAAACATTGTAGATCCCAATTTTCAACTTTATTAAAAAAAAGCAGTGCTCCTTTTGATTTGGTCCAGTCTGATGTTTGAGTCCCTCACCTGTGTGTTCTATGGGTGACTATCGCTATTTCATCACTTTTATTGATGATTTTTCCATGTGTACTTGGGTGTATCTCTTGAGGTCGAGAGAGGAAGTGCCTAGAGCAGTTCAGATTTTTTCCAATATGGTGCTGACGCAATTTGAGAAAAAAATCAAGACATTTAGATCTGATAATGCAAAAGAATACTTCACGAAAAATCTGAATATGTTCAGGCAAGATGAAGGGATGGTACATGAATCCTCTTGCCCGTATACTCCACAACAAAATGCAGTGGCGAGAGAAAGAATCGGCACCTAATGGAAACTGCTCGGGCATTCCTGTTTCAGCACAAGATTCCCAAACAGTACTGGGCAGATGCTGTCCTGACAGCAGCATATGTCATTAATCGGATGCCATCTAGAGCCCTAGGGTTTCGTATTCATGTGACTATTTTACGCCCAGATCACCCAATTTTTCCTTTGACTCCTCGGGTATTTGGGTGCTTGTATTTTATCCATGTCTTGGGTCCAAGTCATTCCAAACTTGACCCCAAAGCTGTTAGGGGAGCCTTTCTAGGTTATTCTCCCACTCAGAAAGGGTATAAGTGTGCTGACCCCAAGACAGGGAAGGTCTACTACCAAAGAGATAGTTACCTTTTTTGAGTCACAATCATACTTCTCGTATTTGTCTGAGGGGGAGATTACAGCAGATCCCTACTTTATTCCTTGTCATATTTCTACTGACACTCTGGGTTCCCCGTCCTCTTCGGTTCGAGATGTTCAAGGTACTAATGCCAAGGATGGTTTCAAGACTGCTGAAGGAACCAACTCTAAGGAAAAGACCAGGTTTGGAAAGGTCTACTCTAGAAGACAAAAAGAGGAGACTGAACAGCCCAGGGAAAAGACCCTTGCTGATGACCACTCTCATGAGAATGTTAGGTCCTCATCTCCTGTTGTTCTGAAGCTATTTCTGAAACTAAAAAACAAGTAATTCTCATTGACCTTGATCAGCCTATTGCATGTAGGAAAGGTGTGAGAGAGTGCACCAAGCACCCAATCTCCAAATACTTGTGCTATTCTAAAATTTCTTCACCGTACCGGACCTACCTTTCATCTATCTCCAGCACCACCGTGCCTTCCTCTTTTTCAGAAGCTGTGAAGAATCCAAGGTGGGTTAAGGCAATGGAAGAAGAAATGGAGGCCTTAAGGAAGAATGGTACATGGGATTTGGTTGATCTACCTTCAGGGAAGAAGCCAGTGGGCTCTAAATGGGTATATGCCATAAAGTTCAAGTCTGATGGAACCATGGAAAGGTACAAGGCAAGGTTAGTTGTCAAAGGGTTTACACAAACCTATGGTATTGATTACCAAGAAACATTTGCTCCAGTTGCCAAGTTATCCTTTGTTCGGGTTCTGATGTCACACGCTGTCCACCATGACTGGGAGTTGCACCAGTTAAATGTAAAGAATGCGTTCCTTAATGGGAAATTAACAGAAGAGGTGTACATACAGCCTCCCCCAGGCTTGACTACATATGGGAAAGTTTATAAGCATAAGAGGGCACTGTATGGCCTGAAACAGTCCCCTAGAGTTTGGTTTGAAAGGTTAAGAACAACCATGCTGAAGACGGGTTTAATCAAGGAAATGCTGATCATACCCTCTTTGTGAAGTGGAAGGGTGGACAGGTTGTTATCCTTCTTGTATATGTGGACGATATGGTGGTTACGGGTGATGATCTTGTTGCAATCCAACAGCTAAAAGATAATCTAGCGAAGGAATTTGAGATTAAAGATCTTGGTCCCTTGAAATATTTTCTTGGGATTGAAGTTGCAAGATCTCACGACAGCATTCTTATTTCTCAAAGGAAGTATGCCCTTGATTTTCTGAAAGAGACCGGAAAATAAGTAGACCCGCTGATACTCCAATTGAAATGAACCACAAGCTAAGTATTCTTGATGGAGAAGCTCTCTCAGAGGTTGAAAAAGACAGGTATCAGAAAATGGTTAGAAAACTTGTATATCTGTCCTTGACTAGGCCGGATATTACATATGCAACCAATGTGGTCAGCCAATTCATGCATGCTCCCAGAACTAAGCACATGCAAGCCGTTGACCAGATCTTGAGATACATCAAAACCTGTCCAGGAAAAGGCCTGTTATTTAGCAAGAAAGGTCAGCTATGTTTGAAAGGGTTCTCTGATGCTGATTGGGCTAGATCACAAGATGATCGAAGGTCAACATCTGGGTATTGTATTTACTTGGGTGGAAATCTTGTTACCTGGAGGAGCAAAAAATCATGGTATGCCATCTCGCGAGATCTCGGCGAGATCTCGCCAAGATCTCTGTCTCTCCGCGTCCGCGAGGCACGAGATGGTCCCGAGTAGGCTCATCTCGGCGAGGGGTAGTTGTCTTGGGAAAATAGTGAATTCTTGAAGAATTATTTAAATTTTATAAGATATAATTTTAGATTTGTGTAACTTTTGATGCATATTGATATTAGTGCATGTGAAATTGAGTGGTTAGTATAAAAGAATTAGGATTTTCTTAGAAATAGGCTATATATATGAAAAAATGTTCCGAAATCTCTGAACCCGATCTCCCGAGATTTTTTCGAGATCTCTTCTCTCCAACCCCCCCGAGACAAAGCCGAGATCCGATACGACAAACCATGCAAAAAATAATCTGTTTGTGCAAGATCAAGTGCAGAGGCTGAATACAGAGCCATGGCACAAGCCGTAGCAGAGTTGTTGTGGTTGAAGAATCTTCTAGTAGACATTGGAGTTAAGGCAATGCTTCCTATGAAGCTCTACTATTACAACAAGGCAGCAATCAGCATTTATATATAGGTGGGTGGCGGCTGGAGAAGAGATTATTCTCTCTGAAACCACCGCACCTCTGGTTTGGTTCTCTCGGTGCCTTCTTCTCTTCTTCTACTTCCCCCTGTTCTCCTGCATCCTGGTTGTAACAACATGTTCAGGGCAATAACAAGAACAGTTCGTAGATGAACCACTCATCTGCCATTCCTATTTCTATAAAGATGATACAACTTGATTACTTCTAATTGTGCCAGCTAAAAAAAGCAAAAAGAAAGTAAGAAACAACAAAAATGTACTGGAACAAACATTTGAATAAGATGACCCTGATCACTTGGTGTGTGTAGACCCTGATGAAGGAGATTAGGCACAATTCTTAAAGCTTCCAGACACCACGGACAGCCATCCTCCAAGAAGTTTAAATAAAAAAATAGCAAATTAATAATAATTAAAGCCAATATAGTTATAATAGGCAGAGAAAATCTTCTTCTACATATCACAACAGTTAGTTCTAGCTCATATGGGATTGAAAATTTCAAAGCAAGACACAAATTAATTTAATGCAACCCATGTGTCTTATGAATAAATGAAAGCATTGATTATTAATTAATTTAATGTCAATTCAGATTAGTCCAAGGCCTTATTACTTGTTTGTCAATAAAAACTTTTGAATGTCCTGTGGATACTGATTTAGGTAAAGAGAAAGCCTATAGCGCAGCCAAATATCCTTAACATTGAGATGAGAATTGCAAGAGAGGTGATGACAGGAGAAAAGAAATAAGGATAATGTCTTTTGGGGAGGATAGGTGTGTGTGGGTGGAGGGGGTGGGTGGGGGAGGGGTGTGTGTGAAGGCTATATGTGCCTTGACTTAGTGGCAGGGGCTCACCAGGGCCTTGTTGTAGCAATATAGCTTGCATCCTTTCCAAAGCATGAGACAATGGAACTGAAAGAGGAAGTGTCTGAGACCAGCATCCACTTCTCTGGAGTAGATGAACCAAGTCCAATGCAGCACCTAATGAAGTGCCAACAATTCAATTTGATGCTAAACCACTTGTGATGATCTTGCACTGCAGTATAGACATAGACACAAGATCATTTTCTTTATGATAAGCTTCGACCATCCTAGCAAATAACATCTGATCTGGAAAAATGCCAGCTTGCAACATCATATTGAAAAATATCTTCACATAATTCATATGTTGTCTTTTGCACAATCGATTGATGACTGCAGAAAAATCTGTAAGTGAAACTTCAATACCTGCTTGTATCATTTTATCAAAAAACAGTACAGCTTTGCATGGATTTCCCATCACACATTGTGCTTTGATGACTGGTGTGTAGGCAAACCTTTCTAATCTTACACCATTCTCCAACAGCCTTTCCACAAGGGTCTCTGCAATCTGTAGACAGTGATTAGTGCAAAGGGCATTGATGAGTAAGTTATATGTAACAGGAGTGGGCTGAAAATACTGCAGCATTTCATCATGCAGATGTAAGGCCATTCCTATGTCGTTTGCTTTGCAAAATCCTTCAATAAGTGTATTAAATGTTATCTGATCAGCACAAATGCCCTTTGATTGCATGTCCCTAAGAATGAGAAGTGCTTTTTCAGGCCTCCCTCCCCTGCAGAGTCCTTTCATAATTACACTATAAGTCACAACATTGGGCATGACTGCTTTGCCAACCATTTGATCAAACAACTCGATCATAGAGTCTACATCACCCACCTTGCAGTAAGCATCCATGATGGTTGTATAAGTAATTGTGTTGGGGAGCAAACCTTGGAGCTCCATCGTTCTATACAAGGCCTTAGCATCAGTAACTTTCCCGCCCTGGCAAAACCCATCAATTAAGGAGTTAAAAGTAACAATAGTAGGAGAAATGCCATATTTTATCATTTCACCATACAATGAAAGAGCTCCATAAAGATCATGCGCTTTCACAAACCCATCCATCACAACATTGTACAAGATAACATCCACAAGCTGACCACTAGCAACTAGACTCTCCAAATAATGTCTAGCTTCCAGCAACATTCCATTTTTGCAAAAGGCCAAAAGCACTGACAAGTGATTAAATGAATTCGGCATGATTCCTTTTATGCACATCAACTTGAATAGTTGCAGTGCCCTACCAACTTCTCCCAGCTTGCAATAACAATTAATTAAAATGGAATATGCAACATGATCCAAGTCCAAACCAAAATAGTGAATCTCATGAAGCAGTTGCTCTACTTCACTGAGTAGACCTTTTTGTAGAGAGCATTCAGCAGAATGCTGTAAGTAAAAATATTCAACTGAAAACCTCTTGCAAGGATCTCCTGTTTGAGCCACAATCCTTCCTTTATATTGCCATGTTTGAGATGTCCAATCATCAATATTCTATAGGTGTCATAGTCTGGACGAAGACCTTTCGTGAACATCATCTTGAAGACCTTCCAAACCACATACATCATCTGATTTATGCAAAAACCCTGAATGAGAACATTGTACGTAAACATGTCAATCTCCACGCCTTTCTTCTCCATGTCTTCAGATAAGGCCAGTGCTTCCTCCATGGAACCTTCTAAACATAGTGCATGAATGAGAGGACTGTAAGTGTACTTATTAGGAAAAAGTCCACATTTAGTCAACATAGAGAGAAAGGACTTGGCGATCGGTATAGACCCGAGCTTACAGCATCCGGCTATGAGGATGTTGAATGTGACAATGCACGGTGTGAGTTCTCCTATTCCTCTCTTATCTTGGAAGAAAGATACAGCATCCCTCAGCCTCCCCTGCTTGCAAAGATGGCTAAGTAGTATGTTGTGCATATAGTCGGTACAAGGAAGTGCCTGGGCCCTAATTACTGCATAAAGGTCCCACACCGCATCAGTGTTTCTTAAGCTGTACATCAAGCTGTTGTAAGTGAATCTGGAAGCTTGCATTCCCTGATGATTCATCTTACTAAGGACAAACAATGCATCATCGGGCATCTCATAACTGGCATATACATCCACGAGCACATCCCATAGAAGACCATGTCGTTCCCATCCTCTGAAATAGCTAAGCAATTCACATATGGGAAATGCTGAACCTGAGCCTGAGGGACAATGAGACAAACCAACTGGTGAGCGAGAAGAATCAGTTTCACAGAAATCAAAACCAAAAGCAAAAAAACGGAAAGAAGTTCCCACTTTTGAGTAATGGTTTACATCTTGGTATAGCACTGCATCCTTTTTATCAAAAGAAGAAGAAGAAGGAGAAACAAAGCATGCAGTTTGACGAAAGCATTGACATTTAACCAAAAGCTGGCAAAATAATTAGAAAGGGACCACTGAAAACAAATCGCAAATTGGAAAACGAAAAAGAGATAGAATTCACCCCCTACCTTCTTTGGCAACTAACAGCCGCAGTGCCCCCTTGAGCTCGCTGACGCTCCCGCACCTCGCCAGAGCGTGGCACTCGGCCAGAAAAGAGAGCGTAGAAGACTTGACGAGAGGGGGCGGGGGGCTCCCCGCCGACTCCCCCTCCCCCAGGACGCCCATGCATCCACCCTGGCCGCCCAAGAAGGCCTCACCTTGAGCCTTGCTCACGTGCAAATGGTAATGGGATAATGAGATAGACGGGGGCGCCCGTCCCTGGTCCATGCCGTGGGCGAAGCCAAAGGCGGGCCGGTCCTCCTCGAGGCCGCTTTGTTCCGTTCTCGAGGCCCCGGAGGAGAAGTCGTAGGCAGCTGCAGCGGCGGAGGAAAACGAAGAGAGGCGCTTGGCGGCATGGAAGGGACGAAGGGGAGAAGGTTCCTGTAGGATGCACGTAAGCTTCCATCGCCGCAGCCGCATGGGAGTACAGAAGCAGTGGCGGCCGTTGGCGGCGGCGTTGCCTTCTCCTTGTCGTGGGGATTATTAGCTCGAGTCTGAAGCCTGGAGTCTACTCATCTCTGTGTCGGCGGCCGCGGCCGCGGCCGCGGCCGGGGAGGACCGCCGAGCTTGGCCCAGCCCGGTCTTCGGGTGGGTTCGGTCCGTTCGGACACAAAAATAAAGGGCCTTTTTTTAATTGTAAATATGTGTATACCCATGCTTTTTTATAAATTGTAAAAAATATTCTTCGATATATTCAAGTAGTCGTGGACTTGTGGTTATACCACCCTGTGATTTAGGGTCCTTTAAGTGCAATTTAAATACTGAAATGACGAACTTTCCTTAGGTTAGGTTCTGTAAGGACTCGATGAGATGACATGGGAGATGGGACAGAAGAATAATTTTGATGTTTTATACCCATAATACTTTAATACTGTCTTTTAAGCATATTTCTTCAAAATTGATGGCATAAAAATTAAGAGTACATGATTGTAACCATTTGAAAATTATCAAAGAGCTTATGGCTCGATGGTACCAACATCTCCCCCATGGGAAATTTAACTTTTGATAAAAGTACGTGATTGTAAAAGAACATATGCTATCCCCGAGTGCTTCCCATGTGTGGCAAGATCCGCAGAAAAATTTTCCCACGGTGGAATCTTAAAATTCACAATGTCATTGTGTAGGTAGAATTATCATGAAAGTGTGCAAAAAATCCCCTAACTAAGAGAATTACTCTATTTAAAAATATTTAGGGACATTTTTTATATGTGAAGCAAATATCAGTCCAACGTATCGCATGTATCGGACCGTATCAGTCGTAGACTGATATGACTGACACGTGGTACGTAATCGGTATGGTACTTATATCCGTTTAAATATTATATATTTTATTTATGTTCAATAAATTTTGATAGCTAAATTGATTGGAGACATTTCTGTGTCTCTATTGATCCGAGTTTGAAACGTAACATGAGCATGTTTTTCTTTGAATTTTTATTTTTCCTTAAAAGAAAGAGCTAAAATATACATTTTTTCTTGAAGAAAGAGCCAAAATATAGATGTTAGTGGTGAGATGCACGGCTCTCTATCCAACCAACCTATAAATGATCATAATTTATTATAATAAATATTTATTATATAGTTAACGCATTATGATACCAATAAAATATAGGTGCGACCGAGTTGTCAAACCTTGATGTGAAAAATAAAAATATATATATCACATAAATGACTCTATATGTAAAAATCTCTAGAAAAGTAAAATAAAACCCCATTATGTTATTAGGCCCGTTTTTGGAGGCATTTAGAAATTATTAAATTGAGGATAACATACAACAAAATATTCCATAAAGTATTATTTTAAAATAAATTGTGCTATATTTTACATCAAACCAAATGGTCTTTCAAGGAAGGAAGGTCACAGCTTATTTAACTATTGCACTCATCTTCCACGAATCTGATCCTGCTACGTAATATCTGCGGATAGAGTTAAACCTGGAAACTCTCATCTCTTTTTCAAATGGGGAGGAGGAACCGGGAAGAAGGTCACAATATAAGTCCAGGCATTCTCCGACGTGACCTTTCCTTCAGGAGTCATTTGCTTTAGAAAAATACGTCCTCTAATGCAGCTAGAGCCACGAACCTCTAAACCCATGCCAAAATTTCTTGTAAAACACCATAAGATATTTTAAGTGTTGTATTTATGTTTCACAAATTTTAATATTTTATGTTATCATGTCAAAACAAAAGAACCCTTGATCGATTAACATAGGAGGGGCAGAGACTCGTGGTGATGAAAATGTACGTAAGATCAACAAAGAAAAGGGAAATGAAATGACATCCAATAGGGGCTCCACCTAGTGCAAAACTGCCGAACTCACAGTTCATTCATACAGTGTATAAATCTTCTTTTACTTTGGGATCCTCATCAAAACTGAACGTCTGCTACCACTGCACCTTAATCATATCAGTCAGGCGCATTAACAAGTTCGAGGCCACAACAAAACCCAACCAACCTATGGGCAATCCTGCCACTCCATGAGCGATTACATAAATGAAGGTGCTCAACATACTTCACAGGGTGATTCCACATAATGTCTGTCAGTCGACCTTTAGCTGTAGTTGTCCAACCAAATGGAGCTTCCCCGGATGATCTGGACACTAGAAGCTGAAGGGATGGTATCATGTGCTTGCCATTTTCCTTTTGGCCTTGATCTTGTATTCAACACCCAAGCATTAGACAGAAGGGAAAAAAAGCACCCCACAACACAAAACTGTAGCAGCGCATTGATTTCACAGCTGCAATCACATTTATAAATAATGCTTAGCTCTACAGAGGCATAGCTGCATGGAATACTTCCCTGCAGGTTTATGACAGGTTAGATTCCCGCTGACTTTCACAACCAGGGCAATTGTGCAAGCTCTCATGGATATAGATATCACAGTCGAGGCAAAAATGTTGGCTGCATTTTGGACAAGAAACATGGAAACTGGATTTGCTTCCTGCACAGTGGAAAGAAATAAGTTAGAACGCCGGGAAATGTATCTTTTCATAGCATCAACTTCGGGCATCAATAACTCTCGGGGGTTGGGGGGGAGAGGATCTTTATAATGCAGCCATTGAAGGATTTAGGGTCTCAAAGTTTACATGAACAAGCGGGATAGTGTCCACAGTATCGGGTAGATATTTTTTTCCCCAAAAGCACACAGAACTGCAATTCACTCAGATGGATCTAAAAGACATACATATTTGTTTGTTGATCCACCAGATGATGCCCCAAACATTTCTTTTCCCCGCAGTAACAAACCTAGTGGGCATGGGGGTTCATCTAAGCTCAATAGTAACAATTAATTTTCTAGGAATGACTATTTCTAATTTGGACTGCCTTTCAATTTAGTAGATCTCTTTGGTTTATGCATTGTGCACACTCATTCAGCTAAAATAGTTACTTCATCAGTAATCTCTACAGCCATCATGTATACATTTCAGTAAGTGTTGACCAGTCTTGTAAAGTTTTTAATTGAGATGACAACACACAGATGGGTGAGAGGCACAAGCACAGCTTCTAATGTACTACAACATCTGGCAGTATCAAAAATGTCTGGTATGAAGGCCATAAAGTTGTGCTAGTTGAATCAAATGGTAAACAGATGGGAATCCTAGAATTATCAGATGATGTCACAATCCTAGTATTATCAGCCAGGACAGGATTATGCAATTGGTGACTATACAAGCATGTAGCATGCCCATTTTGAGGTTACTTCTTCCACCCAAATCCCAACCAGATGTCAGCTGCTATCTTTCGACAAGTGACAAGCACAAGTATGCCAATTTTCAGAATTTGAACATTTGATACAGCGGGACTTCTCCTTGGCAGAACCATAAAGACTATCAAAAGGGTTTGCTGAAGAATAATGTAGGAATGATTCAAGTGATCCAAAAGTATCAATATAAATGCCTAGGGCCAAAAACAAAAGGCTACAACAAAGAGGTCATTCAGATGATTAACTCAGCTGAGGGAATTGCAGGCCTTCCTAACATAGAAAAGCTTTTATTGTTTGTCTAAGAAATTGAATACAGACGATAACTAAACATTTTGTAACCACCGTGATCCTTTTGAACAACTACGTTTTTATAATGCAAAAAGAGAGGATGAACATCACGTTCTCGATTTCCATGTCCCATTAAAATGAAACCTAGTACCATAAGTGTTAGGGCTGATTTCATCAGCCAAATTCCTCAAAACATTATCGAAATTGTGTCAAAAAGGTGCATGAAAATTCCCAGGCTTGATCCAGTCCAAAAGCTTTTATCTGAAACTGACGTGATAAGATATTGGCAATGGCTCAAAGTAAACTACCTCAGTAAATATCCATCCTACTCGGATCTCCTTATGTAAAGAAAACCATTTCTCTTCACACCTGCAACTTACACATGTTTTTTCTTCTTCTTCTTCTTTTTTGGGGGGTGGGGGGTGGGGGTTTTTGAAATAGGACTTGCAAGGGCATCCTGAAAAGTATAACCATAATCAAAAGAGATCTTTCATGGGGAAGGAGGACAGAATAGAAAGGAATTTGAGTATGAAAACATTGTCAGGGGCAAGAAATCTTGCCGAGGCAGAGGGCACCTTAAAATGATTGAAGGTGATGAAAGAGGTGCATAGTGCCATAGGATACAATTAGGACAGAGTCACAGAGGTGGTGTAAGATAAGAGTTCTTCACTGGGAATTGACAAATGAGGGAAGATCAGGAGAGACATCATTAATTAGTTTCACAAATTGGCGACCATCTACCATGGAGAGCCTTCTTCCAATGCTCACCTCAGTGCAGGCTTCAGTTTGACATAGCCTTTGAATGAGGAAGAGGAATTGGGGGCAACCCAGAACATAGAAGTGAAAAAACCCAAGGCTGGAAGGTTCATCAACACTGCTGGGTGGTCAAAGATGGTATCCTATTGTTCAGGGGTTCTAAGAAGGAAATGATCACAACTGAAGGGATCAACAACACCATTTTGTTTCTACTTAAGAAAAAGGGGCAGAGCAGAATTAGGAGTCACATCATATCGACTTATACTAGAAAACCACAGACACAATAGCATCAACAATGGCGGCAATCATAGAAAAACCACCGGTTGAATCAAAGTGTTTCCATTCACGGTGATTTATTCAAGAGAATCTTTCTGTCACCCATGAAAAGACACTCTCAAAATTGAGATGGGTGAGCAGGATGGTCTTCAAGGTGGATTTTGAAAAGGACAGTCACTAGTGATTCAGGGAGCTAGGGGTATATATTCATGGTGTTAGAACAAAGGGGGTTCAACAACAAGTGGATAACCTCGATAAGGAAGTGCATTACCTCAGCCATTTTCTCAATCTTAGTCAATGGTCAGTCTACAGGTTTCTTCCATAGTGTGTGAGAATTGAGACATGAAGATCCAATATCCCTGTTTACTCATGTTAGCATCACAGGTGATGGGATGTATGTGGGACAAAATGAAGTCAGATGAATGCCTCATGACTTCATCTCATTCTCTGGAGGATTTATAAGATGTAGGGATTAGGACAGTAGTTCAAAGATTTAACGGGAGCTAGCAGGATGAAGGGGGGGGGGGCACTGCCCTATGGAACGGGACTGGTGCTGGGTAAGGCAGTGTTGTCCAGTCTTCCGACTTCATATTTGTGATGAACAAGCTACATGCATTACAAAGTAGATTCATGTGGCGAGAGGCATCCGAGCACAAGAAAGGTACCACACTATAAGATGAAGGGTGGTGTATAGAGAGAAAAGACTATGCCTGTGAGTTTGGGGGAGGTGGAATGGGCAAAGAGATGGAGGCACATAAGAGACCTGAACTTGCCACATCCAACCAAGTGATTTGTGGCAGTTGGGAAGAGGATCCCTATGGTAAAGGAGAAAATTTGTTTTTTTTTTAAAGTGGGTAGTACCACTGCTGTATAAATATAAAAGAGGGATATACAAGTGTATGCAAAGAGCTCTCAAAAGATCCCTATACAAAAAGGTTATCCACACCAAGGCGGAGTGGTCAGCACAAGCCCTCCCAAAAGACCCAAACAAACAAAGAAAGCAGTTTCGATTTCGGTGTCGGTTTCGGCCGGATTTCGGTTTCGGTTTCGGCCCGAAAGCAAATAAAAAAAATTGCCAACTGAAGGAGTTTCGGTTTCGGCCGATAGGTTTTGAATCGTTCCGGTCCGAAACCGATACGTTTCGGCCAAAACGTTTTGGTTTCGGTCGAAACTGCCATCTATGCAAACAAAAGGAGTTCTTAGAATTCACATTACAAAGGATCTCTGCCCACACTCTAACTCTCTCACAAATAATAGACACCACTGTCAACAGTTCATGCTCCTCCTCTGAAAGACCTATTGTTTCTTTCATTCCATAAAACCCATAGCGTAGCGTGAAGGATAAGCCACCAAATCTGTTTATCCCCTTTGAGACTCCACATTCTATGCCAAAACTCAACAGAAGATGAACAGTCCCTTGCAATCCGACTGAAGCAGGGATCCTCCTAGTGACTTTAACCTACACTTCCCGTGAGAAAGAGCAGCCTACGAACAGGTGGTCCAAAGTCTCATCCTCTTCCCCAAACAACCAGCACACAAAGGGAATATTCGGAAGGAAACAAGCAATCATGTCACATGTGGGTAAACCTGCCATGGGAGATCCTCCATATAAGCACCTTCACCTTCAAAGAACTCCTGAAAACCCACATCTGTGAAGCCAAACAATGCCTCAATCTTCCATCTAATAAGAGAGAGTACACTGACCTAACTGAGAAGTCTCCCTCCTTGTCCCATCTCCAAGACCGTTGGTCCTCTCTATCAATTTTTGGAGCAAAATCAAGGAGGGTAAGCAGCTCCTCAAGCTGGTCCATCTCCTCTGTCCTGAGGTTCCTCTTGAATGCCGGTGCCCACATTCCTCCTGGTAGCTGAGAGTCAAAACACTGGGAAATAGAAGCCAAAGGAGCAGTGGCAACAACAAAGAGCCCGGGGAAAGACTCCTCTAAGGTGAAGTGTCCACACCACCGATCTTTCCAGAAAAGGCACTTCTCTCCACTTCCCAAGCGGACCCGGACACTAGCAACCATGATGTCCCTAGCTGACAAGATGCCTCTCCAAATGGGTGAAATATTATGATGAGACGCTGGTGTCATATCGCAAGGCCTTACTCTGCCATAATAAAGAGAAAAATTATAGAAGATGGAGAGCTTAAAACAACATCCCAACAATAGGATCTTAATATATCTAATGCATGGTGCAGGATTTTTTATGCATCAAATATTGTTGTTGTGAGCACATGTAAGTGTCTGTGGAAGTGGAAAATATTAGAAATATGAAATTTAGGAACGAGACTATGCATGATGTGGAGTAAAAAACCCTAAAGCGTATGTATCTGAAACTTCGTTATGTGACACCAGTCAAAGAGGCTTTGGTAAGTTATGACTTTGAAGGAAAGTTCAGAACAGGCCAATGACATCTATTTTCTACATGGCACTTTTCAACAGAGGTTGAGTAGTTCCCCAACCAATTTTATTGAATAAATAGAGGTAGTACAATCAAGAAGAGAGGAGAGGAGAGGTTGAACACATTACAAAGTTGTTGGTGATGTTGGAGATGAACGCAGAACAATGGAGAGATGGAGGTGGACCACAATAGAAAATTGTTTGAAGTGACTACATATTCATAAAATAGAAAACAAGATACACACGAGTGCTGTTTGTCCTGCTTTCCCCCTACAATAATGGTGTATTATCCTGCAAAAAGCCTGAAAAAAACTAAAAAGGCCCAACCTTAAATCCAAAAGAAAGAAGCACAAACAACCAAGAACACCTTTGAATACATAACTAAAAAGAACATAACACAGGTACATCAAGAAGCACCTGTCACTCCCCTCAATCAAGCCATAAGTCAGGAAAACCGGAAAAGGTCCCTAACCAGAAACTTGTGCCTCCTTACAACCTAATCCTCAACTTGCCTTAGAATCCATTCATGATCACATTTCCTGCTAGGAACAACTCTCACTTGCCTATCATTTTCTTCCTCATCTTACATCCTTGTTGCTGAAACTCCTGATCAGCCTTTCTTGTGACTCACTGAGTTTCTTTGGGAACTTTTGCACTTCCTTGGAGGGACTTCCCAGCCATATGCCAGCCATTGTCCCTAGGCATTGAAAATCCTCCGAGCTCATGGCCAAGGAAGAGGAAGCTGCTATTTCTGCTTCCTCCTCAGACTCTTGCATCTTCGTGTCCAATGGAGATCTCTGCTTGCTGCAAGTCCTAAAGCCTTGACTGGTTCTGCCACTTTTTTTCATGCCCAGGACATCAAGCACGGGAGTCTGAGAGAACTGTCTCCGTACATGATGCCACACTTCTCTCCCATTCAATCTAAATACATCCACTGGTGCTTCCTAATCTTTCACAGCAGATGGTGGCCCCATCCCATGGATACCCTTTGCACTCCCTCTGCTTGGTCACTAGCCCTACCTGGATGTTGCCTCCTTCTAGGTTCCCATTGTCAACATAAGTGGGCGAAGGGCCATCTTCTTGGATGTCCAGTGCTCACGACAAGAGAGTGATGAGCCAAGTAGTTTCCGGTGTCACTTGCCTTCACTGGCCTCGCTCATTATTGCCTCTATCACTAGATCCCCCACCTCTGGCAACTGAACCTTGAACATCGTGCAATGAACAATGGGAGGCCAAGCCTGGGAGATGGCTGTTTCGCCCATAGGACCAAGACAAAGTAAATAGCCCCATCATCTGAACTCAGGATTCCCCATCACCAATAAATATATATATGTGTGTGTGTGTGTGTGTGTGTGTGTGTGTGTGTGGATCCTAAGTTCCCAACTGCCTGCCTGTGTGACTTACCTACCCATATCTCAGCAAGATAAATTCAAATTTGAACTCGGATTTGATTTTCAAACTCAAGATCATGACTTGCCTGCCTGGATCTCGGCAAGATAAATTCAAATTTGGCTTGATTTTAGTTTGAACTCAAGATTTTAATGGGGAACACATACCCAACCTTAAACTCCTCTTCTAGAGTTCCCACAATACATCTGCATTCTTCCTGTTCATAAATTACATTGTCTTCTCCCTAAGCATAGTTGTTAAGGCGCCCGCCTAGGCGCCGCTTAGCGCCGCTTAAGCGGGCGGCGCCTAGGCGGGCAGGCGGTTTTTTTGGGAGCAAGGCGCCCCCACGCCTTGTTGCCCCTGAAAAAGGCACCGCTTGGGCGGCCTAGGCGCCCAAAGCGGCGCCTAGGCGCCCCCCTGCTACCTTCGTCTCCCTCTTCTCCCCTGTTATAAATAGAAATTTTCTTCCGCGGGCGGGACGCTACCCCCTTAACCCCCGCGACCTGACCGAGCATGTCGATCCGCGTGCGAGGACGCACGATGGCGAGTTCGGGCTTCACACTCTAACACTCTCTCTCTCTATTTCTCTCTCACACTCACAGTGAGACCCACCCTCTCTCTCTCTCCTACCCCCTCTCTCTGTATGTCTATCTCTTCTCTCCCCTTGCCCCCTTCTCTCTCTTTCCTCCACCCTTCCTCCTCTCTCTCTCTCTCACACACACAGTTCGCAACTATCTCTCTCAGTCCCTCTCTCTCTATCCTACCTTCCCCCCTTTCAATTAATAATGGGGTTAATTTGTTAATAAAATATTTTAAATTTTAATTAGAATTTTATGTCTTAATTGTTAATTTTATCTCAAAATAAATTTTGATATTTTATTGCAATGTCATTTCTATTAATTTTTATTTCTATATTCATACTAGTGTTGTTTCCCATATTTGTAATAATCATGATTAATTTATATATATAAATTGTGTGTATATTAATGATAATATTTTTTATGAACTTGACGCTTAAGCGCCGCTTAGGCAGGCGCCTAAGCGCTTAGGCAGGCGCCTAAGCGCTTAGGCACTCGAGGACCCCAAGCTCGCCTTGGTCGCCTTGTCGCCTTGACAACTATCCCTAAGACACGATCATCGCCAGGTTCCAGTATCATCTCACCTGCCACCACTACATCATTCCCCTGTTCTACCATCACAACCCACATCACCCTAGATTTCCTCTTTAATTTGCCTTCCTTCCCCCCACCATCATCATAGAACACCCCACCCACACACACAAGTACTATCTCTAAGTTCTCTCTTATCCACGCTCAAGACAAATCCATCTGCCTCTGCTCTCCCCCATTACTTCTCTCCTCCAAAAATAAATGGGAGGCCACAGACGTCGACCCAAATCAACTGGGTTCTTCACCCTCACTCCCACAACGGACCCCATTGGTCAACTTTATGTTCTCTACCCTCTATTACAAGCCGCCTAGCTCTCAAGATCCCCTCCGCCGTGCCCAACCAGGGAATCTGCTCAATATGTTCCCATCCATTAGATGCCACACAGTCCAATCTCCTCCATCCCCTCCCTCCAAATTATCTGCCAGTTTCCTTGTGAGTTTCTGCACCAGAACCAGATAAGTGAAAAGAACCTCTCACCTCTCATAATTCATTTCTTCTGCTGACAGATTTGAGCTAACCTTCCTTGCCAGGAGAAGGCTACTTCGGAAACCATCTTCTCCAACAAGGATTACTGGCCCCCACAAAAAACTTCAGCCCCAAAGCACAATCCTGGCGTAGGTGTCTGGTGCAATTGCATGCCCAGCACACCACTGCCCCAGTGCACCAGGTCACCCGGTGACTGTGGCGTTAACACTGGAGGAAGATGTCATTATCCCACCTCTATAATTCCCTGTTCCATCACATCTCTCCCCTCCTATCATGATCCCTTTCATCTCCTACATTCCTACCTTCCCAGATTTCCCTATCTCCTTTCACACATTTCTCTCAGGCATGACCACTCATGGAGAGTCCTCGATTAGATTTGCATATTTATTGTTGATCGAGGTTGTAAGTGATGTCAATGCATCAGCTTGGAGACCATCCACACTGCTAAAGTTAAATCTACAATATGAAAGCCAAACTATGATGGTTCACATACAATAAGTTGGCAGCCTTCATCCCAGACATTAAAGTGACTTGCTATTTGTGTGATCACAAGGTAGAGTCATGAAGCATTTATCTTGCCATACCCATTTTGTTAGCACATCTGAGAGAAAGTATGTGCAGCCCAGATGAGGTGGCATCAACTACCAATGATTGAAGATAACTACAAAGTCAGATTAGAGCTTGGCCAAAAAGAGAAGATATGAATGTGCGGTGGTTGACTCTTCGTGCTATGTTGTGGTGCATATGGCTGGAAAGGAATGACCTTTTGCAGGCACTCTAAGGCAGTCAGTGGTTTATTTACTAAAGTACTTAGTCATAATTACATTCTTAATGTTTCTAATCTTCAGAAAGTGCTTATCTGAAAAATCCTCAAAAGGGTAAATTTCTCGCTCAGATTTTGGTAGAGACTAAGCTTGCATTTGATAACACTGAAGACTTAAGTCTGAAATGTGAGACTCACATCTTAAGCTTGAGTAGGTAACACAGAGTTCTAAACACTGATTGAATTGGATTGTTTCAGAGCCATAACAACGATGTTTAGTGGATGACATGTTTATTGTTCTACCTTCCTCATTGATTAGTTGATATAAATATATTCCTATTTAATAATTTAATATGTCACTATAGTATTATTGAAATAAAAATAATATAAGATAATTATAAGTTATAATTGTATATATGTAGAAAATAAAATATAAAAGTTGTACACCAAATAATTATATAATTATTTTGTACAATATAGAAATAACAACAAAATAACTAATTAACAAAATTATAAAATGAAGAGAAGAAACGGCGTGAGCAACAGATGGAAGAGTTTTTTTTTTTCAAGCACAAAGTCATCTAGTGGCCGAAGGGAGAGTGCACCCCCATTCCAGAGGAAGGGAATGTTCTCACTCCACCAAACAAACCACTAAATGCTGATTTTATTGCTTTTGTATAGAACATGTACAATTCATTAGAGGCCGGAGAGACCAAGTCTCTAGTACAATGAAGCTGAAAAAAGCCTATACAAAACTCCTACGAAAATTAGGAACAGAAGAGGCATCCGCTAAAGCATAAGCTTTGGCTAGGATGGGCAGATCTTTAAAAGAGTGGAACTCCTTATTGTGACCGATGAAGATAACATGATTAGCAAGAGCATCAGCAACCTGGTTGATTTCTCTGTAGGTGTGAATGATGGGGCAACCACACATATAGAAGGCTTGTTGAATTTCTGCCCACCATGGAAGAAGAGACCAAGGGGGGTCCTTCTTATTGGATAACAAATCAACCATTACCATGGAATCCGTATATATGATTGACAATGGAATAGAATGCAGTCTGGCAAGGCGCAGGCCATCCAAAAGGGCTCTTCCTTCAGCAATCATATTTGAGCCATTACCGTAAAAATAGGAGAAACTCAACAAAACTTGACCATGGGGATTTCGGATGCAGCCACCACCTCCAGCCGGCCCTGGATTACCCTTACAAGCCCCATCGACATTGAGAAAGTAGTTAACAGAGGGGGGTTTCCATCTAATAATAGAAGTTGCCGGCCGTTTGATGTTAACATCAATACCAAATTCATGAATCGAGTTCCAGTAATCAGAACTAATACCATGTCTGAAATTGGTTTGCTGCACAATTTGTTTAATCTCCAAAAGAATATTATCAGCCACCCTTAGGATATTGGAAGAACAACCTTCATACCTGACCAAGCATCGGTATTTCCATGTCTCCCAAGATATCAAAATCACCACCAGAAGAGCTATAAAGCCTTTAGGGGAAGTAATATGGATGTTTGTGATGAATTGTTCTAGCCACGAGCAGAAGTTGGATGAATCCGGTTTAGAGTCAGCTAAGAGAGACCCAAACGTATTCCAAAGAAAGACAGCAGGTTCACTTTTCAGAAATAAATGGTCTTCATCTTCTTTATTCTTAGAGGATTGACAACAGGAGCAGCAAGATGCCAAATGTACACCACTTGACTGTACTCTGCTGTCAACTGGGACCGCCTGATGTATGAGCTTCCAACAGAATAAAGCAGCCCTCGGAGGAAACTTGGTATTTAACAGCTTGCTGAAACCTGAACTGCTCTGCTGTATCATTTGCCCCTTTATAAACCTGTATGTGGATTTGATGCTGAACTTTCCAGAATTTGATAAGGACCAGATGGGGATATCCCTGCCATTCTGTAGAATAATATTCTGAAGGTCCCGCCGAGTCTGTTGATCAGTTATATGACTCCAAGCATTGTGTTGTAAATCTGTTAAAACAGCCCTTACAGAGCAGTCCTCAAGAATAGATTGAAAAGGAGCCTGGTCAGATAAAGCTTTATGTTTATACCAAGTATCTTTAAAAAAATTAATAGATGAACCATCTTTAATGATCATCCGAAGACCAGTAAGTAAGATAGTTTTAGCCTTTACAAAGTCTCTAGTTCTAATCCCAGCTGGATATGGAGAGGTGCAGTCAGAAATATGGCAGCCTTGCAAATATTTACACCTAACAAACCGAGCCCAGAGAGAATTATTGAACAGTGAAAGCCACAGGAGTTTAACTTGGCAACAAATCTGAATATCAGCAAGACTTCTAATTCCCAGACCGCCACTAGCAATAGGATTGCATATTATGTCCCATGAAACCCAAGGCTTCCTATGTGAAGTGTCGACACCTTGCCAAAAAAAATTAGCACACATTTTGCCAATCTGTCTCTGGATGGTGCAAGGAACTGAAACAGCACTAGCTGAGTATATTGCCAGCGATGACAAAATAGAGCGAATGAGGACAACCCTACCAGCCTGTGATAAAAGTTTACTCTGCCATCCTGCTAGTCTGGAGTTAACTTTATCCAGGAGATATTTGAAATGTGTAACCTTGGTTTTTCCTTTGAACAAGGGGATACCCAAGTAAGTGATGGTATTAATTCTGTGCTGGTACCCAGTAAGTTGCTTTAATTTGTTTATAGATGAGACTGGCATATTTTTGGCCACAACAAAACAGCTTTTGGTAGCATTAATTCTCTGACCAGAGGACATTTCATATCTTCCCAGGAAAGACAATAACTGCTTAACTGAGGGAATGCTACCATTCAGAAAAATGATTGAGTCATCAGCATAAAGAATGTGAGATAACTGGGGAGAACCACGTGGCAGGTGATAATATTTGCATTTTCCAGAAGAGAATAAGAAGCTCAACCCTCTGCTCAAGACTTCCTCTGCTAAAATGAATAAGGCAGGGGCTAAAGGATCTCCTTGGCGAACCCCTCTGGATGACTTAAAGTAACCATGAATCTGACCATTGAAAGATATAGAGAACCAGCAATTCATCAAGAGTTGAGCAATGAGAGACACGAACCTGTTAGAAAAACCAAATTTTCTCATTGTATAAAGAAGAAAATCCCATTCAATACGGTCATAGGCTTTGGCCATGTCAAGTTTAATGAGCATATTATGCCCTCTAACCGGTCTATCTAACTCCATAAAAAGCTCCCTGGCCAGTAGGAAATTATCTGTTATCAGTCTCCCACTAATAAATCCACTTTGCTCACTTGAAATAATCATAGGAAGAACATGCCTCAACCGGTCACTCAAAATTTTAGACACAATTTTATAAGTAAAGTTGCACAGACTTATTGGCCTGAAGTCCACAAATGAGGAAGGGTTCTTGACTTTTGGAATCAAGCAAATAATAGTGGAGGTGACTCCCTGCGGAAGACTCCACCCTTGAAAAAAACTCTGAACAGCATTAATCACATCCGTGCAAACAACATCCCAACAGAAGGTGAAGAAACCTCCTGTGAAACTATCTGGACCTGGAGAACTGTTACCTGACAGGGAGAAGACCGCTTTCTTGATCTCATCAGCAGAAGGAACTAAACATAATGAAGAGTTCTGGTCATCAGTAATCAGAGAAGGAATAACAGAAAAGAGGCTTTCTTCTAGACTGTGTTCCTCAGAAGTAAGCAGAGATTTGAAGTAATCAACAGCCCCAGCAAGCAAGGAGGCTTGATCTTCCACCCAGGTATTGTCCACCTTGAGTTTTTGGATGTAATTCCTCTGCTTTTTGACCTTAGTGTAATGATGAAAAAATTGTGTATTTCTGTCTCCAGACTGAATCCACTGAACTCTGAATTTTTGATACCAAAAAATCTCCTCCCTAGCTAGTATCATCTTCATCTCTGCATTAGCTTTATTAAGTGTAGCTCTATTCTCAGCAGTGGGATTTTCATCATAACAAGCTTGAGCTCGTTCAACAAAATGAGCGGTGTCATCTTTGACCTTATGAATATTGCCAAAGATATCTTTATTCCAGCTTCTGAGATGAATCTTTAGATTTTTCAGTTTACTTTGAAGGGCATGGAATGGATGAACATCAGTCTGAGTAACTTTATTCCATTGATCCTTGACGAAATCTAGAAATTCAGAATGGGTGTGCCACATATGTTGGTAGATAAACCTCCCCGAGGTTAAACTAACAGAGCTTGTCGAAATCAAGAAGGGAGCATGATCAGAAGGGCCCCTGGATAAGTGTTTAACTGACAATCTAAATCCTTTTTCCAGCCACAAGGAGTTGTAAAGAATCCTGTCCAGCCGAGCTCTGATGTGAGTGGGGCCTAACTGATTATTTGACCAAGTGAAATTAGAACCTGAATATCCAGCATCAACAAGACCAACTGCTGAAAGGAAACCTTGAAAATCAGACATAGCTGCCACCGAAGGGAGATTACCTCCAATTTTCTCTTCAGGAGACAAAACACAATTAAAATCACCTCCTATTATCCATGGGATAGAAACCCCTTGACTAAAAGCCATTAAAGAATCAAACATTTATCTACGAAGATCACTACTGCAGGAAGCATATATAACAGTAAACAACAGAAAAATGGAGCCTTCTTCCTGAATGCCCACAGTCAAATACTGAGGATGCAACTGCATAATTTGCAAATTTAAACTGGAATTGTAAAATAGCCAGATTTTTGAAGAATCACCATTGTTGCCAATCACAGACCGCATTTTGATTTTCCTGGCTACTCCCTGAGCACGCTTGAAACTAATGCAAGGTTCAGATATTGCAGCCATGCTAACATCATGAGCTCTGATAAGCTGAGCAAGACTCCGGACAGTGGCCTTATTGCCAATTCCTCTGACATTCCAAACCAAAGCTGATTTAATCATTGCTAAAAGGAGGGAAAGAATGAGCAGCCAATACCTTGGCTTTGGCCCTTGTTAATAGGGCATCACTAAATAAGACTCCGGGCAGTACAGAAGCAGAGTTTGATTTCAGGAATAAATTCTTTGAACAGTTACTGAATTGGCATACCATTTTGACATTCTCAGCAGCTGATAGTTTTGAAACCACTTCTATGTAGTCTGAGGCGTGAGGCGAGCGAGGCGACCAGGGGGGCGCCTCACGCCTCAAAGGCCTAGGCGATGGCCGAGACGTTTGAGGCATTTGAGGCGAGAAATTAATAAAAAAATAAAACTAAAATTATATGTCACAATATCACAAAAATATATATTTTGAAAAAAATACTGACTATAGTATATCTTGCCAAATGTCGATTACTCTGCAGTCCTGCACGCACGAATGAGTGTCCACTGCGGCACTGCCAATTGCCGATTCCCCTACACAATAACAACATATATAAGCCTATTATGCCCACTGCCACCCATGGCCATGAGATTGAGAGATGGGAGAGACAGAGTAAGAGAGATCAGAGAGACAGTGGAGAGAGTGAGAGTGAGAGATCGGAGAGAGTGAGATCAGAGAGACAGTGAGAGATCGTAGAGAGTGAGAGAGTGAGAGACAGTGGAGAGAGTGAGAGACAGTGAGAGAGTGAGAGTGAGAGATCAGAGAGACAGTGAGAGATCGGAGAGAGTGAGAGAGTGAGAGACAGTGGAGAGAGTGAGAGAGTGGAGAGAGTGAGAATGAGAGATCGGAGAGAGACTGAGAGAGAGAGAGAGAGATCGGAGAGAGTGGAGAGAGTGAGAGAGTGGAGAGAGTGAGAGCGAGAGATCGGACAGAGTGAGAGAGAGAGATCGGAGAGAGTGGAGAGAGTGAGAGATCGGAGAGTGAGAGAGAGAGATCGGAGAGAGTGGAGAGGCAGTGGGAGATCGGAGAGAGTGGACATACCGAGAGTGAGAGTGGCCGGAGGAAGCCGGAGGCCCGGAGGAAGCCGGAGGCCCGGAGGAAGCCGGAGGAACCCGGAGGAACCCGGACTGCCGGAGGCCCGGAGGAAGCCGGAGGCCCGGAGGAAGCCGGAGGAAGCCGGACTGCCGCACGCCGCTGCCGCGGAGGAAGTTGGAGCCGCTGCCGCTCGCCGCTGCCGCTCGCCGCGCTCGCCGGACGCCGGAGGGAGGAGACTCGCAGTCGCCGCTGCCGCGGAGGTGGAAGCACCGAAGGCAAAAAAATAAACACACAAGCGAAACCCTCGGGGGCGGGGGGGAGTTAACCGACGGACGCGTATATCGGGTCGTTGAGACCCGATACGCGGATCCGGCAAGCGGGCGAGCGGGCGAGGCGCGCGGGCGAGGCGCACGGGCGAGGCGCGCGGGCGAGGCGCACGGGCGAGGCGCGCGGGCGAGGCGCACGGGCGAGGCGCGCGGAGGCGGCCGACGCGCGCAGGAGGCGGCAGACGCGCGCGAGGCGCTCGCGAGGCGCTCGCCTCGGCGAGCCGGGACGGCGCGAGGCGGGCGACGGGCGCCTCGCCCCGCCTCACCGCCTAGGCGGTCGCCTCCGCGCGTTTTTGACTACACAGAACCACTTCAGCATTAGCAGCCTTAAGAATTCTCTGATCCATGCATGAGACTACTTGACTAAGGCCCGGGTAAGTTCCCTGCATCTCTCCTGAAGGCTGATGGATTGAAGGTAGCTCCTCAAATTCTGAAATTTCCTCAATACAAGGAAGGGAGACAGGATTTAAAATCATAGGAAGATTGCAACATTTCCTAGGCTTTGTACTATTAATATCATCTTCTCCCAAAGGACCAGAAGAGGCAGAGGGCAAAATGCTGCATGATCCTTCTGAGCCAGAAAGGTATCCATCAACTTTCTTAACTTGAATTTTCACAGTCTCCGGATCTTTTTCTTTTTCCTCAGAAACCTGATTTAGGACTGAGAATCTATTTGCATCTGTAACTGATATCTCATCAATTATAACCTTCTTCGGCTTATATTCTTGCGGTATATTTCTTTGTCCTTCATGATCTTCCGTAATTTTCCTGGGGGGAATTTTACCTTTTTTCTTTTTGCACTCCTTTTCCGAGTGACCAATCTTATGACAAAATGAACATAGCTGAGGGACTCTATGATAGTTGATCGGCTGCCAGAATCCTCCATTGCCAATACCAATCCAGATCCTATCTCTCCTTTGTTTGCCAAGATTCAGTTCTATGCAAACCAGAGCCTCTGAGGTGTTCGTCATCGCAGCTGTGGTTTCATGAATTAGAAGCACCTGACCAATATTGCCAGCTATAGAACGCAACATGTCTTCATGATAGAAGTTTACAGGAAGCTCCAGAAAACCAATCCAGACAGGTATAATAGGCGGATCAGACTCGAAGTCGAAATCCTGCTGCCATTTGAAAAATCTGAACATAAAACCTTTGATAAAAAAGCTTTTCTGTAAAAGAACCCTCAAGTAATCAGTCTCGTTTCCCAGACGGATTAAGAGATGTCTAGGGTTCATACGGCTGATGATCGGCTCGGCATTCAGATGAAGGTGTTGAACTAGACAAGCCTTGACTTCTGGAATCGATGGACGGCCATATGAACACTTAGCAATTATAGCATACTGGAGATGATCGCAAGATACCTGAATGTCATCCTGCGAAAAGAACACGGCCGGTTCTCCCTGATCCGTGAACGCAGGAAGCTTCACCGGAATGCGACGGCGAGGATTTTGACGAGACTCCAGGAGAGACTGAGCATAAGACTTCCGAGATATCACAGGAACATCTTCTGCTGGAGGTTCTATCCCAAGCTCAGGGGGTATTACCTCCCCCGCCGCACCCGCCATGGCCGGCGGGGAGGGAGCTCTGCGAAACGAAAAGAGACAGGGGCGGGAAAACACTCAGAGCTTCTCTCACTAGAAACGAAGAGAGAGAAAAATAACAGATGGAAGAGTAAGAATGTAGAAACCCGATAAATTACAATGATAAATAATTTTTTTCAATGAATTATATAATTAAAATCTTCATGAAATAATTAAATTATATTTTTACTATATGAAATAAACTAGATAAATGCATTTACTTGAATTTACTTAAGGTAAATAGAAATTAAATACTCTAACCCTTAGAAAAATCATAGTAAACCCAATAAAAGTCCATATAATGAATTAGGATTACAATTGGCCCATTAGATAATCCATAATGGGATGAATCAATGGTTAAAGAATTCAATAAAGGTTAAATTAATCTTAAATTCGTAACATGTGTTTAATATGGCATTTAAGGGATTAAAATAACTCCATTTCTAGAAGATTGACTCAAGAATCAACCCTTACCTACCAGCCACCTTAGACCAGCCGTTTTTACATTGGTTTCACACCAAATTAAGGCTAGATTAAAAGGAGAAGTTGAAATTTTCTTCTAATTCGGAGTTAATGGGTTTGGTAAAATTAGGTAAGGAATCTTGACAAATTTGGTCAAGTTTTAACTATAAATAGAACTCCATTCGACCCTCAAATCATCCTTGGTGGCCTAGACTATACTGCTGCGGAGATTGGAGAGGATTTGAAGGGAAGATTCGAAGATCAAAGGGTTTTCTTACTATTGGGGCTATTTTTCTATCTTTCCTTAGATCTGCTCAAAGGTAGGTGTCTCTCAGACTAAACTTCAATTAAGACATGCTATCTTGTGTATCTTTCAGTACTCCTTCCATTGATACCTGTTTCCCTAAATTTCGTTAAGAAATAAACAAGTTATGGTCATTTTATTGGAGGGGTATTCATATTTTTCATCGGGACCTGCCCATCAGGGGCGCGTTCATGAACGCGCTACCCCGACATGGCGCGTTCCTACAGACCCTATTTCCCGCCATCCACTTTTCAAATATATATATATATATATATATATATTCAGATCGCTCTACCCAAGGCTAGCGCGATCTTCAGATCGCGCTAATCTAGGCTAGCACGTTCAAAAAAATACCTGGAATGCCCGGGGGTCAGACAAAACAATTCTTGAGAACGCGCCCAGAGTCCCAACCAACCAACCTCACCTCGGTTCGGTTCGGTTCGGTTCGGCTCGGCTCGGCTCGGTTCGGCACCGCACAAATAAATAAATAAATATATTAATAATTTTGTATCCACACACAACTCGAGCCCACATCTTATATCCCTTGGGTCCTGACCCAAGGGTGAACTCTCCAACATATAAAATCAAGGAAGTTTTTCTAACTTCCAATGTGGGACTAAATTTTAGTCACTATACAATAGGAATTATAACATTTGGAATCCACATTAATTGTATGCATTCATTCACCAAAAATAAGGAAAAGTAATATTAGCATGTTTAAATTTTTACAACATGTTAAAAATTATTTTTGTAGAATAAAAATTATTTTTAGCATGTAAAAATCTATTTTTACCATAATATTAGTAAACTAATACATGAAAAATATTTTCAGCATGTTAAAAATTACTTCCAGCATCATAAAATTATTTTATCCATACTGAGATATGAAAACTATTTTTCAGCATGTTAAATCCATTTAAAACTTTTTTTTGCATGCTAAACCTAATTTCCTATTAAATAATTAGTAAATTGATGCATGAAAATTACTTTCAGCATGTTAAATTTTCTTCCAGCATGATAAAATTATTTCCAACATGGTAAAATTATTTTTAGCATGCTAGAACTATTGTCAGCATATTAAAGCTATTTAAAAACTATTATTCAGCATGATAAATCTATTTTCCCAGCAAATAATTAGTAAATAAATGTAAAAAAATTATTTCAACATGATAAAAATTTATTTTGTTACCAGAGAACTTCTGTAATCAGCATGGTACACTTCTTTTTATCATCTCATCAGTAAGTTAATGTATGAGAATTATTTTAGCATGTTAAGTATTAATTTTAGCATGTAAATATTAATTTTTAGCATGATAAAAATTACACTCAGTATGATAAAATTATTTCTAGCATGTTAAAATTACTTTAACAAGTTAGAATTATTTTCAGCATGATGAAACTATTTTTAGCATAATAAATCTATTTTCTTAAGCATGAGAATCTATATTTATCATAAAATCAGTAAATAAATATATGAAATTTGCCTACAGCATGTAAAAATCTGTTTTATCATGTTATCAGCAAATTGGTGTATAAAAATTACTTTTTAGCATGTTAAATTATTTTCTACATGATAAATCTATTATTCTATTTTATTATCATTTATCCTATCTTATTATCATTCAAAATATCAATAATATGTGAAATCACGATTTTAATTCAAAAGTATATACATCTTATCTAAAACTTAATATTTCTGAATTTTAACAGAATTAAGAATGAATTCTCAAATGATTTCGTGAACATGATACTTACTTACACCACGTTCATAATAGAAATCCGATTGGCTATAAAATCCGCATTTTGGCTAAACTAAAATACCTCCAGGATATAAAAAATTCCTGAAAACATGTCTAAACACTTGTTAAATCAATTGAACACAAGATTAAATTATAGAATTAAAATAATTCTATTAGTTCTATTTACTTGAATTTTCTTCCTAGTTACCGTTCGTTCTTGAATTCCACGACTTAATGTCGTTAAATATGATACCTTAAAATTATTATTCACTTCTCTTGCAACTTCTGAGATTTTTGCCAAATCTGTACTTTTTACAAATGAGCTTATTCTTGAAATTCATTGGCCATAGTATTAAGTGGATGTCTAAACGTACTTGGGATCTTATGATCCACCGACCCAATGCCTGACATTAATGGGGCCCGGTCTGATCCTGGGAGGAGCGCCCGAAAGTACTTGTGCCCATGGAAGTTGATTGACCACGATATGACATTGCACCGAAGTGCATGACTTGTTAGATTTTTACGGCATTCCACTATTCGTACTTGTTACTTGTTTACATGATTACTTGAAAATTACATGAATTACTTGACTTGCATGAAATGACCAATTACATGAAATTCTTTACTTGTTCAAATTTATTACTTGAAAATTTCTCTTGATATCTTGTTATCTCAATTACTTGAAAATTTCACTCATGTTATACACTTTTCGATGCAACTTGGAAAGATTACTTAAATTGTTAAACACTTAAAGATTGCCTGATTTTTAGAGATATAAAATCCTACTGAGCTTTTTGCTCACTCTACGTTTTGGTTAAATTGTTGCAGGAAATAACATTGAACAAGAGAACGGACAAGAGTGAAAGAGTGATTTTCTTTTCCCTAGGATTTATGTAGATCATTAGTGTTTTACAAGAATTATGTACTTTGGGTTTGGAAGTTTGTAATTTGCCTTTATGGCTTATGAATTAGCAATGTAAACCTCTATTTCGATGGAATAAAAGTATCATTTTCTCATCAATCTTTGTCTTAGAATTAATTTTGTACATGCTCTGATCGACACGCTTGATTACGACTCGCTCACGCCCTCGATATTCTACGTCGGGGCGTGACAAAGAAGAGGGAAAAGAAACATAGGAAGAATTGATGCTGTGTTGTGGATTTGTGCAAGGGGGATGGTACTTGAAATGAATTAACAATGTTTGTTGCTATGGTGGCAGAAACAAACAAAGGACCTGGGTCAAACGAGGATAAGCGTTAAGTGTTAAGCTCCACCTTGGAGCTTGGCGATTAAGAGAAGATTAGGCCCCTTTGAATCATTTAAGATCTGAACAAATTATTTTCATCAAACAGTCTTAATTAGGCTTCCTCCAACCACTTCAGATTTAAGAGTTCAATTAAGAGTTAACAAACACAACTTAAGTTATCATGGCCTCAACCAAGGAAATATTGCAACTGTTTTAAATAAAGCAACATGAAAAGATGACAAAGTCCGTCCCATTTTTAGGAGGGTCCTCTTTCTTGTCAGAAATAGATGGTACTACTGAAGAGAAGAATACAGATACAAAAAGCAAGAACATAGTTGCCAAGGTGGTAACGCCACCCAAGGTGTACTTGGGGTCCCCCAGTTCCTAAGAGCTTATGTTCCTGCCTAAGTGTTGCCTAGGTGCCAAGTCCAAGGGAACCAGCCGGCAAGAGTGCATATAAAATTTTCCATACAAAGGTTTATCATAATCATTAAAAGATATATGAAACAACACTAATTCTTCCCCGGCGTTCCCACAGCTATATCAAATCAAAGGAAAAGCACAAAATAACCAAAAGCAAGCTGATTTTTCTCAAAAAAAAAATCGCATTCAGCAGCCAAATAAAATTGTCTCAGATAACTTGCAACTGCTCAAATTCATAACACTTTCAGTCCTAAAAACAAGAGAGTTTTTTTTGCCAGTATACTCTTCAAATCCTCTATATTTAACTGTTTACTCCTAAAATGATCATATTAACTATGAGATCCCTAAAATTTCAATAAAATTATCTATATATTCTGCTGGTTAGCTACCATCTGTTAAAGACATAATATGCTGAGAATATTCACTAACAGAGATATGCGAGGAAGGATATTACCATTCTACCCTTTATTAAAATAATCCTCTCTCTCCCCCTCTGACAACCTGCTTCTCTCTCTCGTTCATGGAACCTACTCCCCCCCTCTCTCCCCGTGAGTGGATGGGCTCAGAACCTACTCCCCCCCCCCCTTTGCGAGTGGATGGGTTCACGGGAACCTCTCTCTCTCTCTGCACCACATGCTCCCCTCACTATGCATCTCTCTCTCTCTCCATCGGCTAAAGATCATAAATTTAACACCATTGTAAGGGTAGAATGGACTTTTATTCCTCGGGTTAAGTCTTAACTTAACTCTGGTTGAGTTAAATAGATAGACATTGACGGTAAGGAACAAAGGTTTCTCCTTTTCGAAGGAGGTATGGCCTAAGGTCGGTGATAAGAGCCACCTCTCCTTGGGCCAGTTTTGAGAGTGGGCAACACCTCTTCCTCAAATGGCACAAGGGGCGGGACCTAAAAGGAGATAGGATCATCTGGTGACTCATTCTCCATGCTATTTTATGGGCTTTATGGGGCGAAAGAAACAAAAGAATCTTTAGAAGGGAAGCAAGAGCAGAGGAAAGGATTGTTTCTTTTATTTACAAGAGAGTATGTGATTTGGGGTAAACACCTTTGTGAAGTGGAGTCTCATAACTCCTCACTTTTCTTTTTGTTGGGGGACAGATAGGGGTATACCATTTTCGATTTGGAGTTTTCTGTAAAGGGATTGATCTTGGGGATTGACTGTATACACTTGTACATCCCTCCCTCTTTTCAATTAATACAATTGTGGTATTATCCACTTCTCAAGAAAAAAGAAGACAAGGTACATAGATTTCAAGGGTATTCTAGCTAATAGAATGATTCTGGGGGTGTGCAGTTAAATACAAAGGATTTGAGGGATATATTGGCTAAAAACCCAAACAAAACAATTGGATTCTTAAATCATTAACAGAATCTATTAACATCTTAGGGGTGCTAAGATCACTTTAAAATGGTGAATCCTTTGATTTTGAGATTACCACTTTCTTTTCTTTTTTTAAAGAAGTGGATGGTACCACAAATATATTAATAGAAAAAGGGATGTACAAGTATATGTTTTCAGCTCCCAAAATCCCTATACAAAAAAAAACCTACACACCAAGGAGGTGTGACCCAAAATCAGCCACCCAACAAAAAGAAAAGTGAGGAGTTATGAGTCTCCACTTTACATAAGTGCTTTAGCCCAATCCCTCACTTTTCTGCAAACAAAAGAGACAATCCTATCCTCAGTTCTAGCTTCCCTCTTGAAGATTCTATTATTCCTTTCGCTCCACGAGGCCGAGAGTAACATGAAGGATAAGCCACCAAATCATATCGTCCCCCTTGAAAAACCACCTCCTATGCCAGTTGAGAAAAAGATTTTGCACCCTCTCAAAGTGGCCTAGAGGTAGGTAAAGTCTCCTCCCAATCCTCATCCATATCTCCTTTGCGAAAGAGCATCTTGTGAATAGATGAGTCAGGTCCTCCTCCTCTTCCCCACACAAGCAGCATAAGGTAACCATATCCTGAATAAATGGAGCTATCATGTCACAAGTGACTAGAAGACCATGGGAGATCTTCCAAATCAACAGCTTCACTTTCAGTGAGCTCTTGGGAATCTAAATATGCGGGGCTAAGTATGAGATGAGAGTAGGCAGATCTGACAGAGAAGCCTCCCTCCTCCTCCCATCTCCAAAACCAATTGTTCGCCATGCTGGCATCTAGTCTGAAGTCTAGGAGAAAAACCAGAAGTCCCTCCAGGTGATCCATCTCCTCAAGGGTATGATCTCTCCTGAAAATAGGCGACCAGGCGCCCCCAGAAAGCAGCACATCAAAAAAGTTAGCTACTGTAGTCCCAGGAGCAGCCGAGATAGCAAATAGCTCATGAACGTCTCCTGTAAAGTGAAATCTCCGCAACACCTATCCTATCAGAACAGACACCTCTGCCCATTACCCAGCCTGACCCGAACACTAGCTCTGATGAAATCAGCACCCTATAATATGCCTCTCCAAATAGGTGAGACAATATGCCTGTGAGCCGGTAATAGATCCCACTACCTGGTCGTAGTATAGTATCTCTGCCTAATCAGATGAGCCCACAACCCATCGTCCTCTACTCCGAGTCTCCACATCCATTTGCACAGTAAGGCCAGGTTAAAGTCTCTCAAGTTCTTGATGCCCAATCTTCCTGCTTCCTTGCTCTTATATACTCTGTCCCATAAGATATCATGCCATCCCCTTCCACTGCTCACACTACCATGCCAGAAGAATCTAACCTGGATGGACTCTAATTTCATGACCACAGTTTTTGGGATCTTGAAAAATAGAAAATAAAGAGATAATAGATAGGCAGACTAACAAACATAGATTTGCAAAGAATCATACGGCCTTCGTAAGAGAGGAGCCTCACCTTCCAACCTACAAACCTAGACTCATATCTCTGCACCAACACCTGTCAATTCCTACAGTATAGCACCCCTGGGAACAAAGGAATAGGAGAAAGGAAATTATCATATCCGACAGCCCAAAATGAATGTTGCCCGCCTGAGTGACCTCTCCTCCATATTGATCGCAGCTATCTGGCTCTTGTTGTAATTCACCTTGAGTCCAATATTGTCCTGTACAAGTTCTAGCATCAACTTGACATCAAACAGTTGGTGCTCCACATCTGTTGGGAAGAGGATAGTGTCATCTGCATACTGCAAATGCGTGATAGTACAGCTGTGATGGCCAACTTGGAAGCCTCTACGGATCCCTGCCACTTCAACCCTCATCCACATCATGCTCAAGATATGTGCCACTAGTACAAACAAGAGTGGAGAAAGGGGGTCTCCCTGCCGTAGCCCTCTCCTACTAAGAAAAGAAGAGGTGGGCTGCCCATTGATGAGCACCGAAAAGAAAGCAGAAGAGATGCAAGCCCGTATCCACCCAATCTATTTCTGATCAAAACCCATCTTGGCTAGTACCAGAAGAAGACAGTCCCAACTAGCACTATCATAGGCCTTATCAAAATCTAGCTTGATAATCACTCCCCTCTTCTTCTGATATTTCATAGCATACAGACACTCATGAGCAACAAGGAAATTCTCTTGAATATGCCTTCCCTTGATAAAAGCTCCCTGGTGCCCACTGACCAGTCCACCAATCACCCATCACTTTCAAAACCAATGAAAACAAAATCACCGATTTTGGTGTACAGCCATTTTTGATGGAAAACAGAACCAGAGATTTCGTTGTAAAATGATTGATTTTGATTTTAGATTTTGGTATTTTATATCAATCCAAACAAGGGGAATCTAATCCAAGAAATTCAGTGTTTCATGGGGCTTTGTGTCAAACAAAATGATCCTTTGATACTCCAGTTTTCCACCATGTCAAGCAAGAAACATCAAGGAACTGAATACATTCTTAGAAATAGAATTACATTAACTAACAGGAACTTGAAACAAAGCTAGCAGAGAACTAAGCTTGTTAGTGTCAGGAGCAGGGTGCTCAATATGGAGGCATACTCTTCTGTGTGTTTTCTGCAACACTTTCAATTTTTGTATTAACTCTTTTGAGCTATCATTTCGAATCAAAAAAACAGGAATAGTTTTAATAGTTGACTCATCCAAAGTCAACTCAATCGGTCAGAAGGTTGATCAAATATGACATATTTAAAGCAACTAGAAACTGTCTGAGTTTTTTCTCCTGTAAGATCTCAATGCAGAGTTTATAAAGTTTGGGGGGATGAAAAGGTCATTTCAAGAAGGATCCTCGGCGTCCATTTGTCTACCAATGCCTTGGTAAATCAACTCTCAAAAGACAATCTAAATAATATGCATGTGGAGGGCCCACAGTCAAATCATCTCAATGGGATATGAGTCCTTCATCATTCTGCAAGCTTCTATCTATGAATCTAGAAGGCACATCTATACGCCTAGAATGAAATAAGACCTTACAAAAGCACCCATCAATGTTTTTCCAAGCAGTCTAAGGGATAAAAAAGCAACACATTGTAATTAGCCCTTCCCATCTCAAATACGATATAGTTTTGTTTTCCTCTTTCACCCCTTGTCCATGCCCAAACAAATTCCTAAAATTAAATGAGATGCATGAATACATTGAAATTAGGATGATGAAATCCCATAGAAAATGAAGAAAAATGAACAAGATTTCAACAGACATGTATTTGTCAACTAAATGGATCTTGTGATTGCTTAAGATGCATTGTCCTAGCAAACTTTGAGAATGTATTTGGCATAAGTAAAATAAACTCACAAACTTCAATCAAACATCTCCTCATTAAATACTCACCATGATTCAAGAGATCCTGCTGACAACCAAAACAAGTTCTTGGTGTTTTCTGGAGTGAATTGAACGGTGCTACTGACACTTCATTGAATGGCATTACAGGGAAAAGATGATGATAAGACCTTGCAAGATGGGGAGAAGAAACAAGAGTCAACCCACAGATATTGCACTCTGTAGGTAGTTCGCACACCCTTGCATAACATCTTGGGCAAGTGTAGCCTCCCCCAAACTTAGGTTCCTTATGGCAGGAACAGATTGCAACAACACCTTCTGCTCCTCTCTGAGGAAAGCCCATCTTTATCAAATTAGCAACAGCATATTCTGCAATTGCAGGAGGGGGAGGTGCATGTTCCAATAATAGCTCCTTGAGATGGGCCTGCCAAAAGGTTTTCAATGACTTTCATTAGGCTGCACTGACCACTTATTTTAGAGCAAAGAGAAAAAATAGTTGATGCCCTCTCACCTCATCTAATGCCACTGTATAAGATCCCCCAGTCTCTGAGCAAAGATGCTTGCAAATATAAATTTCGGCCAAAAGACCAACAACGGAGCACCTTATTTTGGCTTTCTTGCAGTTCTGAATGGCCTCCATTATATCACCTGGATCACATGTGCTGAGAGCAGAATAAAGAATCAAGACTTCCCGGTGACCGTATGACGGTACCTGGCTCAGGAAGCTGTGAACTAGATCCAGAGCATTCTGCAACGAAGAGTCACCAGAGCACTCCAACTTACCCATCAAAGCCTTAATCTGAGATTCCGGACTGCCTCCAAGTTCGGTAAGGCGGTGGGCAACACCATCCTTTATTGCGATGAGGCCAATATGACTGAGGGGGTTCTGATCAAAGTACTCCCTGATAAACACCCCCACACACTTGGCAACCACGGCCATTCGGCTTGGACGATAGTCTGTCTCTGAGGCAGCCTGCAGTGTCAGAAACGAGAGTTCATTGATAACAGGTAGAAACAGAAGCCCCGCCATTTAACATGTGCTTGATGTTATGATGAGCTAACGAAGTCTGGGAAAAAGAAAGCAAGAACAAAGCAATGCAGCACAATAATCCCAATAACAAAGCAACTCAGCGCAATAGTCACAGCCTCTTCCTCCTAGTGCAAATAGAAAATACAATGAGAATACCGGAATAAGTGTTACAAAATGCTCTCTTTATTACATAATATATTCGTTTTCATCCATTTTAGTCATTCCCTTGCTTCTACCCTACATTTTTTTTGTAAGAGGTTGGTAACACCAGCATTCAACTATTCAACAAAAAGGAATTTCCAATTCGGTGAGTTATTGGCAAAGTGAAACACTGAAAGAAACTGTTGGCTTTCTCTGGCGAAACATTGGTCAAAAGGTAATCCAGGTGACAGTGAACTCATGAGAGCAGGCCAAAGGATGCTGCGCCTCCGAGACAGTGCCAGAAGAAGAACAGCACGCGTACCCTTGAGAAGTCGATCACAACGTAGAGGTAGCGGATGAGGCCCTTCTGTATCCTGGGGGCGGCGGCGCCGGTGTCCCCGGCGGCGGCCGTGCGGAGGAGGAGACGGCGCCTGTACTGGGCGTGGTGGAGCGTCTTGGTGTCGATGGGGCGGAGGAGGCCCGATTCGTCCTCCTGGAGCGACTCCCACGAGCGCTCGTCGGCGTATGCCCTCTCCCAGGCAGCCAGGCCCCGCCCCTCCTCCTCCTCCTCCTCCTCCTCCTCCTCGTCTCCGGTCCTGCGTCGACCATCCCTCCTCCCAAGCCCATTGTGGTAGTGGCTGCTGCCGCTGCTCATGGGGCGAAAGGAGAGAGAGGGAGATGGGGTGGGGGGGGGGCGGGTTGGCGTCTTTTGCCCAGCCCTAGTGAGAGATCGAGCAGAGCCAAAAGTTTGGGACCTGCGGTTCGTGAGACGGGACTTCTCGCCTCACCCTCTGCCCTAATTTAGTATTAGGATGTGGTGGGACTGTACACCAAAATTACTTTAATTAACCAATCGAGTAATACTCACTGGGTTATTGCACACCTCACGTGTAGCAATTTTTTTAGTTTTTATTTATTAGCCTCTATAAATAAACATATTTTCTTATAAATCTTTCAATTATAATTATTTTTTAGTCTCTATAAGTTTCATTTTTTTCTATAAATAAACATATTTTCTTATAAATATTTCAATTATAACTATTTTTTAGTCTCTATAATTTTCATTATTTTCCTCGATAGTCCCTTGTTGTGCCCCTTAGGCACAAGCATATGCTATTTTGTTTTGATGATAGCAACACAGTGAGAGTATCACAGTGAGTCAGTCATTGTGTTTAGTGTACATGCATTACAGGTGCATCACTGTTACATATGCAAAGTCACAAGTCAGTGCATTCACCGTCCTCGCACACATGAAGTTTGTGCATGTCTTAGCTTTGCATTCATATAGTCGGTGCACTCAAACACTTGGTCGATGCATTGCATTCTATTAAATATCTAGTCTATACATTCAAATGGCATGTCCATGCATATGAAAAGTCTGTACAGCCAGTGCATCTCTTGATTTCAAGTCTATACATTGTCTAGTCGCACGCACTCAAGTCTGTACAGCCCATCTTTACCTACGTTCACTGTTTTAGCACTTCCACCAAGTCTGTACATTCTTCACTTAAAGTCTGAACACGGTTGCCTTGATGACCAGCAAGTCTGTACATTCTCTGGTGGCAAGTATGTACATCCTTCTCGCACACACACTAAGTCTGCACACAAAGTCTATACATTCATCTGTTGATAATCGAGCAAGTCTATACATCGTCAGTGCTCTTCATGCATATGCAAAGTCTATACATTCGTCTGTTGATAATCGAGCAAGTCTGTACAGCCAGTGCTCTTCATGCATGTGCACAGTTCGTGCATCAAGTCTATACATTGCATGCTACCAAGTATGCACATCCCGTGTGAACATTATCGGCCAAGTCTATACATTGCCGCCTGTGCTTGTATCACTTGCCAAGTCTATACATTGCCGCCTGTGCTTGTATCACTTGCCAAGTCCATACATCGTGTGCTTCACGCATTTTCTAAGTCTATACATTCGATTGGTTGCTTGTTCATGCATCATTATCCGTCTCACTTAGCGTCTCATGTTGTGTCTCAACATACCCAGCGTCTCATGTTGTGTCTCACATAGCGCTTCAAGTCTGTGCAGGGTTTGTTACAGTCTGTATAAAGATGCATCAGTAAGTCCGTGCATCCAGTTTGAATGTTCACACTTTGTTAAATGTTTGCTGCATTACACCCGTTCAAAGTGTGTACATCGCCCTGTGTCATGCACTCAAAGTCCATACATGCACACACTTAGTTTGTGCATTGTGCTATCATGCTTTAACACCAGGCATTGCAAAGTCTGTACATGGCTCTACGCCTTATATACAAAGTCTGTACATGCTTTGTTCAGAACACAACCTACTCAGTTCATCCTCGTCTGACCTGACAGAATATCTGCTCGAGGAAATTGAGAAGGGCACGTGATCCAATAAGTCATGATCGTGACACGTGTAGTGCAGCATGCTGAAATGCTGCCACGTGGTCAAGGCGTTTGGGCGGGAATCGTGGAGAGCACACGCCCTATCTGTTTGCTGCTGCTATAAAATAAAGACTTCTCCATCAGGAGATGGTGATCGAAATAGAAGGGCAGAAGCAGATAGTGAATTAGAGCCTGCACGATCCAGTGAGAAGGAAAAGAGAAGCAGAAGAAGCAGAGAAGAAAAAGAGAGAGAAGAGAAGAGCAGAGAAGAAGAAGAGCAAAGTGTAAGAGAAGAAGAAGAGAAAGAAATAGAGGAGAGTAGTGAAATCGAGAGAATAAGAGATCAGTCTGAAGATCGGTCTCTACTGGACCGTGGATCAAATCCAGGCCAGTCAGCTCTCGTTGAGAGCCATATTGTGTTTCATCGCATACAGCTTCATGTTGCTGTGATTTCCCATTTTCTTGTTTTCCCATTTTACCTTTCTTCAAGCTGTGAGTCAGTAGTGCAAGCTGTGATGCACAGCGGCGAGGTGGATACCTCGGACGGCTAAGCTGTATTGCCCAGCGGAACAAGCTGTGAAGCTCAGCGGTTGCAGAGGATTTGTTCCTCTGGTCGGCAAGCTGTAAGGCCCAGCGAAGCTGTGTATCAGCGGATGGCAAGCTGTGTTGCCCAGCGGATGGCAAGCTGTGAGGCCCAGCTGATGTAGGCAAGCTGTGATGCCCAGCCGTTCAAGCTGTGAGTCAGCGAGAAGTCACACTCGGGTTTGAGTGTGGGGTGGACGTAGATTTGCGGACCGAACCACCTAAAAATCCTCTTGTCTACTGTGATTTGATTTCTTATTTGATTTCGCTAGATGAATGCATAGGCACGATTGGCTTTTTATATCTAGTGAGAGACAGGTTTGCACACCGTACGTTTGATTCTAATATCTTCATATATCGATTGAGCTAATTGATTGCACAGTTACTGTTTGATTGAACACTACACAATAATTCAGTTTCAGTAGAACTGAATTTGTTTCCAATTCACATCTCTAAGTGTTTATAGATTTTAATTAGGCGAAATTTTTAGAGAGGGATTCATTCACCCCCCTCTGAATCCATCGTACCGAACCCAACATCCCCGTCGTTCGATCTAGTAATCACAGCGAAATCAAACTCAAGTTAAATTAACTCAAACCTAATAAAATACTAAACTACCCTTAGCTAAGATATCAGCCCCAACCTCTCTCTCTCTCTCTCTCTCTCTCTCTCTCTCTCTCTCTCTTCTCATCCATGGCAGAGAAGGGGGTGTCTTTCTACTCTGCCGAGTGGGAGATGGGGGCCAGGGGGAGGGGGGTTTGCTCATCTGGAGAGGTGGATCTGCTTAGCCAGCGGGAGGGCGGAGGAAGATTGTCGCGGTTCTACTGGGTAGGGCACTAGAGCACCTAGTAGTGAAGCAACGGACATGGGGCAACAAGGGAAGCAAGGCCCATCCTCTTTGCAGTAGGTCAAGCAGCAGTGTCGGCTTGGGCTGAGGAAGCAAAGGCTGCCAGATCTGGAGATACCCAACGTGTCGGAGACAAGGCACATGGAGCAGCTAGCGGACACTGGCGACGGGCTGAGAAAGAAGCAACCGGGTCGGCCAAGGGGGCCGATGCAGGAAAGGCCCAATCTACATCAACGGATGTTAATTGTAGGCGATGATGGCAGTGGCAAAGCAGGACGGTGAAGTTGAGTAGCCTTCCTCCGAGGAGTAGAAGGTGACACGCCTATAGAGGGGGCGAGATGGCGACAGCGTGAAAGGGAAGAAGAAAGAGAAGACGGCCGAGAGAAGGTCCGTGGCGGGTGGGAGGGAGTCGAGGAGGGAGAAGGGAGGGAGGAGGGAGGGGTGACGGGGAGGGGGGTGGGGGACTGCTCAGTCAGAGGGGGGGATTCTGCTCCGCTGGGAGGGGGGTCTACTCA